>JANHZU010003626.1:36543-47539 GCA_032468055.1 Acrochordus granulatus
TGGCAGAGGGCCCCGGCACTATAGCAAGCTCTCAGCATGAGGGCCCCTGCCTCACACCCTCCCTCAACCACACACTGTCCTCCCTCTAGACCAACTCTCACACCGAAGGGCAGAGGGAGGACACCCATCCACACCCCTCGCCCAGCTCTCACTCTAGGCAAGGGCACCCGTCGACCCAACCACCCAGCTGGTCCTGGCTCTCACCCAGGGGCCAGCGCAGAAGCAACCCTCGGCCAGCAGTTCCTCCTATGAGGCTGGGCCAGCCAACCCAGTCCAAACAAAATGTCTGAATTGTCCGAATTGTCCTCCTCTGTCCGCATCGGCAGTGTCACTCAAGCCTCGTGATCATCCGTTTCGTCGGGCCACAGAGTTCCGGGCTGACTGTGGAGGCCACGGTGCTCAGAGGCACTGGACCGGCTATCCGGTCCAAAGCCACCATCGCAGGCTGAGACCAACCGCTCCAAGCCGAACCCAAAGGTCCGGCCGCCAAACAGCTGCTCCCAACCGAGTGACGGCTCACAGCCCCAGCTCGCTCCAGCCAGCCACATCCTCTGAGACTGGGCCCCAGCGCAGTCAGAGACGCAGCCCCGCAGCCACCGTTGTTCTGCTGCCGCACCAAATTCATACTTCTATCAAGCCGATGAACACTGTTTATTTTCTGAGATTTGAGAAATGTTCCAATTGCAAATGCCTTTTAGCAACTTCATAGGAATTAAGAAATATAATGACACAACAGCATAATTTAGTACCACGGAACATTCAAATACCCCTTCTCACACAAGGATCAAAATTCCTATCAACTCTGAAGGATCCCCTGGAAAATCTAGATCTTAAGGCTTTCTAGAATCCTAGCAAGTTGGGTCCACTCTATCTCTATGGGTATGTTGTTCCAGAAAAGTGGAACAGCATCCAGAAGTCCCATCCCCATGGCCCTGGTGGCAGTACTTCCCAGGGGTCAGACTTGCTTTTCAGGATTTATTGGATGCACAGATGCCATTCAGAGTGGATCAGCTCACCAATTTTTACAAGATGTTGAAGGCATAAAGTACAATTAACACAGAAATAGGAGTTGTCTGTACAGTTTCCCTAGTCCATTGGTAATGCCTATATTGATTGGGATGGTTGGAAGAATAAAACATCTGGAGGGGATCTGGATGGCTATATCTACTAAAGATAACGTTGATCTACATAGCTATGAAGGTCAATCAGTATAGAGCTAATTAAATTCCCTTGCCATCTAATGACAGGAAGCTCTACAGTTGAAGCATCATGGTCAAAAATGCTCTATTGCATATTAATATTTAGTTAAATACTATTTTAACTATTAGGAAATCCCAGAGGTCTAGCAAAGACAGAAAGTTTTTCAAAAAATCCACAATAAGGCAGTGACAAAATCTCTTTCCTTGGCAAGAAAATTATATGGATGTGTCCTTGATGTCACCAGGAGTTGAGTTCAATTTGAACTTTATCTTTGATGAGATGTTGGTGGGGGAGGGTGTCATCATTTACTGAGGGGTGGGTAGTGGAAGATGGAATTGGTCTTCTGTAATAGCAATAAAAGAGAGGAATCCATGTTGCTGTTCTGACATAACAACACCAATGATGGGAACACATGTGGAGATACATAAAGCTAACAGAAATCACTGAAGTATGATTTGGTCTAATTAGTCCTTTGAGATTAAAAAAGCTATCCCTAGCTCCTGGTTAGGAGAATAAGAAGTCAGTTTTCATCATTGTCTTTTGACAGAGGGGGGGGGAAAGAAACATAATGTCTATCTCTTTGATGACTCTCTTGTGTTATTATAACAAGGTCTTTCCTTTCTCAGACAAACACACATTGATTCAGTAGTTTACTCCAGTGGTGACCAATAAGATGCCTCCTGGAAGCCCTCTAGTGGGAAATGAATGGGCCATCTCTCCCTTTGTTGTATGTTTTGTACCATTATAAAATACTATCCTGTGGCATTCTGAAATATCCTATTGCTGAAAGAAATGTAACATGCATTGTCAACAACCAGGTGATCCCTGATCATCTATCAATTTGGTTAATCCTCTGGTCACATATTAATAATAACAGTACTCTATAAGTCAGGAGCAGGACCAAAAATGAGGTGCAACAAAGAAATGCTGGGCCAAATGTAGATGGAGATACAGTTTACTCTGTTGGGAAATCCCTTTTTCTCTTTGTGCTATTTCTTTTTCCTTCTGATACTTTACTATCCCCATGTCCAAGCTAGTTTTCAAGAGCTCTTGCCAGAACAAGAGAATATCTAGAGAAGGTTTTTGATGTGAGGCTGAGGACTGCAGATAACACTATAAATTCAGGTTGCCCACTTCTAGTAAATAAGCAGGCAACAGGGTAGCGGTTCAGATCAAGCATAATTTCATTAACACTTATTGTGGGAGAAGGAAGGATGGATCCAGTGGGTTAGAGCCAGGGATTAAGAATCACTATGCATGTACAAATGTCAAAGGTCCAATGCCTTGTAAGGACTGTTAGCGTTATCTAGAGAGTGCAGGCATCAGTGGGCAGTTGGAGAAATTCTTGTGATCTTGTATCATCAACAAATCTGTTAACTAGAACTACATCAACTAAGTCTGATCCTTTGCTTCTAATACTTATCCATAATTAATAACAAATGGAATCAGACCAGTGTAGAGTATGCACTGCCCAGAATCGCCTTAATGGTGAGTAGTGCTGCATATAACATTAATAAACAGACAAACAAACACATAAATAAATAATGGAGACTTTAATCTTTGGTAATAGAAATCAAAGCCCAAAGATCCACAACAGACTCTATTTGGAAGACTATCTAGTTCCACAACTTCATGATTTAAGCAGGGACAACATTTTTCAGATGATGGACTATATTTGTGACTGCCACCCAAAATACAGGTAGTAGCCAGGTTAAATTGAAAAACAATTTCATTGTTTAATTTATTATTTGATCGTTGATTAAATTCTTCAAACTAGTCTCCGTGTATTTGATCATTTTCTCCTGGTTGGGTTAGGTTCAGGAAGGAATTGGATCCCTCTTACATTTCCTTTCCATGCATTAAAAGTTTTTGTGAGATGTTGTGGGGATTCTTGCCCAAACCATTAATTTAACCAATCTTGCCACTCCATATGAGAAAGCTTCAATTCCAGTGACCAGATGTTTGCAACTTATAAAAATCCCTGCTGGAAGACAATGTAGTAGACCTACCCGTGGGTGGCACAAGAGCCCATCAAATTGTCTGCCACAGCCATAGAATTATTGAATCTTGATAAGATCTGATCTTGCCTTTCTAAAATGTGCTGATGTCGTTTGTAACCTCCTCAAACCACACGGCCAGTCATATCCTGCTAGTTGCTGTACTGTTTGTCACCACAAGAAAATCAACCACAAAAAATTTGCAAAACATAAAAAAGTATCTGTGACTTTTGCATAAGATTTTATTTTTCCTTTCACTCGGAGTACTTGCAGGCTTATAATTTCACATGCTCTTTCTTTTTTTCTTTTTACCCATTAAAATGGAAAACTGTAGTAACTCCTTGTTTCCTAGAGGAAAGAAAGGTCCAAAACTATCCTGTGATTGGTGATAGATGGCAAAGTTTTCTGAGTTTTAGGACTAACTGATTCTCTTCCTCCCACTCCTGCCTTTATACCTGAAATCTTCTCTAATTTGCTATTGGTGAACATTGGAAGTTTCACCATAAAATTATTATCTATGCTGATCATTTTCTCAATAGGTGAATTGCTCAGGGACAAACTTGGCAACTATACACAAGATTAGGAATGGACACAAATCTGGCTTGGTTTCCAAGATCTTGATCAATTGATTGGCTCCATTTAGTTATCACAGTCCACCACTGTAGATAGACATATTTGATTGATTATGTGCTATTAAATTGTTTTTGACTCCTAGTGACCACATAATTTTTTAGCCTTGACAATCTATCACTAAGCTGTTTTTTCATGTCCTCCAATGGTGCACCTATCATCACTGTAACTGAGTCCATCCACCTTGCTGCTGGCCATCTTCTTTTTCTCTTTTCCTCCACCTTTCCCCAGCATTACAGCCTTTTCCAGAGAGGTGGTCTTCCCATAATGTGTTTGAAATTCTTGTTTTCTTTCTTTTTTGATACTTCTTATTGCAAATCTGAAGTTTGCTGTACTCTCTGTGGATTACGTACACCAGAAATGTAGCAGCTGGAGGAAAAAGAGGAAGAGAGTGAAGCATGCTTGTGGCAGCAGGAGGAAAAAAAAGGAGAGGATGCACTAGTAAGAGTGCTGAGGAGAAGACTTAGAATGTCACTTCTATCCATCCACTTAACAAATCTCCGTTCATTAATCAACAACATGGATGAATTGCTCCTCGTAAATTGGATAAATGCTGATTTTTTATGCTCTACTCTACTTTGCTTCACAGAAACTTGATTTGGTGAGACTGTTTTGAATACAACAATACAGATTCTGGGGTTCCAGATATACAGTAGTGGAGACGTTCAGGAAAAAGAGAGGAGGTGGGATTTGCTTTTATATAAGTGAAGGCTGGTGTAAAGATGTCACAGTGTTAGAGAACATTTGCAACTTGGAGTCATTATTCATTAAATGTAAACCATTTAACTCTCCATGAGAGTTTTCCTCCCACATCCTGGTTGGAGTCTATATACCACTGCAGGTTTCTACTGGAAGGGCACTGCAAAACCAGCTGATTTTACAGAACAAAAATATCCATACTCCTTACTCATTGTCTCAGGGGACTTCAACAAGCAAATCTCACCTATGAACTGCCCAGATATAGACAGCATGTCAGCTGTCCCACCAGGGACAAGAATATACTGGATCTTTGCTATACTATAATAAAAGGTGGTTATCACTCTGTCCCCCATGGATCAATCAGCCTTTCTGATCACTGTATGATCTACCTCATCCCCACCTACAGGCAGAAACTTAAAATTGCAAAGACTCTGATCAGAACAGTGAAGAGATGGTCTGAGGAGGCAAAGTTAGAGCTGCAGGCCTTAAATTGCACAGGCTGGTCAGTCTTTGAAGCTGCTTCAGCAGACTTGGATTAATTTACTGACACCATGATATCATACGTCAGCTTTTATGGAGACATGTGCATGCCTACCAACAGCTTGTATATATATAGCAACACTAAGGCCTGGTTTACAGTAAAGCTCAAGCAGCTAATTGCACCAGAATAGAAGTCTATAGGAAAGGGGATAGGACCATGTATAACCAGCCCACAAATGCACTGATTAGGGAGATCAGGGTAGCAAAAAGAAGCTACTTTGAAAAGCTGAAAAATCAACTTTCAACTAACGATCCTGATTCTGTGTGAAGCCTATAGAACGTCACTGGCTACAGGAATCCATCACCCTTTGTTGAGGAGAGCCATCAAATAGCAGACAACTTGAATTTTTTCTGCTGCAGGTTTGAGAAACAGCCACCATTGCCTACTGCTACCTATTCACCTCAGATACATTAACAGCAGATATTTTCTCTACAACCACATCCATCCCTCCTCCTGGGCCCCCACCCCTGGAGATTCTGGAAAAAGATGTACAAAATCTCCTTCAAAAACGAAAGATCAGAACAGCATCCAGCCCAGATGGTGTGATCTCTTCATGTCTGAAAACCTGTGCTGCACAATTGGCCCCTGTCTTCACACAGATTTTGAATAGATCACTGAGTTGAGCTACATCCCTCCTTGCTGTAAATATTCTACCATTGTCCCAGTTCCTGAGAAAGCCTCCATCACTGTTTGAATGACTACAGACCTGTTGCTTTAACATCTGTAGTCATGAGGACCTTTGAGAGGCTGGTGCTGGCCCACCTGAAAGTCATCACAGATCCACTGTTGGACCCTCTGCAAATAGTCTGCAGATTATGTTGTCAATACAACACTGCATTATAGCCTGCAACATCTTGAGTCCCCATGGATCTGTGCATGGGTCCGTTTTGTGGACTTCAGCTCAGCATTTTTAGTCATTCTTCACTACAAACTGACCCAGCTCACAGTGCCTGCCCATACCTGTAAGTGGATAACCAGTTTCCTGACACACAGGAAGCAGTAGGTGAAGCTAGGGAAAATTACATCCAATACTTGGTCAATTAGCACTAGTGCTTTTCAGGACTGTGTGCTCTCTGCACTGCTCTTTTCCCTCTGTACCAATGACCGCATCTCTGGGGACCCTTCTGTCAAAGTTCTGAGGTTCATAGATGTCACAACAGTCATTGGATTAATTCTCATTCAAGATGGTGATGCATCTGTGTACAGATGGTAGGATGAACTTCTGGCCCTATGGTGCAGTTGCAACATCTTGGAGCTGAATATGCTCAAAACAGTGGAGATGACAGTGGATTTTAGGAAGACTCCTTCTATTTGAACCCCTCTTACCATATTCAACAACATGGTATCAGCGGTACAATCCTTCAAGTTTTTAGGCTCTATAATCTCCCAAGACTTAAAATGGACAGCTAACAGTAGTGCCATTATTAAGAAGGCACAACAGATGATGCACTTCTTGTGCCAGCTCAAGAAGTTCAACCTGCCTCAAGAGTTGCTGATACACTTCTACAAAGGAATCATTGAGTCTGTCCTTTGTACCTCTATAACTGTCTGGTTTGGTGCAGCAATCAAGCAGGATAGGTATACATTCCAGCGAACAATCGGGACTCAGAAAGAATAATTGTAGCTAGCCTGCCCTCATGGAGCACTTGTATGTTACTGGGTCAAGAGAAGGGTGGAGATCTTCAGACCTCTGACACCCTGGACATAAATTGTATGTCAGACCAAAACAATAGAGACAGGGATAGTTTTTTCCTCTGTACCATCATTCAGCTGAATAGTAATTCATGCTATATGATAGGACACAATTGTTAGTATAGTGCAAGGAATTCTCAATTTAAGCAGAAGTTCTGTGTAACATGTATACATATTGTGAGGAAAATAAGGACTGTAAAGAGGGTGCAGCCTAGAGTTATTACAGATGTAAAAATGCCAAAGATCCAACCCCTCGTGAAGACTGTTGGCCATATCTGGGGGAGAGCAGGTGTAGGCTGGCAGTTGGAGAAATTCTTGTGACCTTGAAGCTTCAATAAATCCTTAGATTAGTACTGAGCTTTCTGGGACTGTTTCTTCCCACCTAACACATACTTAACAATAGATTGTGGTTCTAATTCTACATGTATTTCCTTTTCTACTGGCTGAACATTTTGGATGCACATTTTACTGCTGAATACATAATTTTATTTGTTTATACCATTATTTTATTTACTGTTGTCTTGCAAGTACACTGAGAGCTTCGTACTGGAGTCCAATTCCAGTATTGTCTAATCATGCTTGGCCAATAAAGTATCTTAATCTGAAATTGGATAATTTGATCAGCTGGTCATTTGTGCCTCAAGTGAGAATTCTGAGTTGGTTTGTTCAATGAACCATTGATTTATTTGTTTTTCCTTTCCAGTCCAGCAAATGCTGCACAAAGTTGGCAATGGAGAGTCAATTTGGTGTAATGGTTAAACCACCTGGTTAAAAAACAGGAGACTGTGAGTTCGAATCTCTCCTTAGGCATGAAAGCTGGCTGGATGACTTTGGGCCAATCTCCAGAAGACTGTGAATTCTAGTCCTGCTTTAGGCATGAAAGGCTGGGTGATCTTGGGCCAGTCACTCTTTCTCAGCCCAGCCTACCTCACAGGGTTGTTGATGTGAAGAAAATAGAAGGAAGGAGTATTAGATATGTTTGCCACCTTAAGTTATTTCTAAAGTAATGAAAAATCTAATAAATAAATAAAAGTAAAATTAACATCATATGATAAAGCTACTCTGGATCCCAGAGACATGCAGAACAATGATACCAAAAGGACATTACTGCACTCTTATCGTTGCAATGTCACACAAATAGCTCTGGCCATTCTCAGGGCCTGATGTGAAGTATGCAAGTCACAGTATTGATATCACATGTATTTCATCTTCTGCCCTTCTTGCTCCCTTTGTGAATGCCACTTTGCCCCCCTCTACTTTCCTTTTTTAAATACCCAACTTGAAGTGACAATTTTAGGTGTGCTAAGATACATAAAAATGTAGTACATTTTATTTTATTAGTTTTCTAACAGAAACTGATGACACCTTCATGATGTATTTTGAGGACACAAAGCTGAGTAGCCTTGGGGATCACAGAAATGGTTTTCAGTGTTCTAAGAATCTCTTGCGTGTTAATATATGCAAAGTCAGATATATTGCAGTTAATTGGAGGGCTTATAATATAGCAAACACCAAGATTTTCTTGGAAACCTGTAGAACTCCTTGTAATTAAAACAAAAGGAAAAACTAAATACAGACTCCTGGAATGTTACTTTCAACACTTTTTTGGGGGAAAAACATGAACCTGCCTGGGGATTGAGGGGGTTAGGTTAGACGACCTCCAAGGTCCCTTCCAACCTTAGGATTCTCTGATTCTGTATCTGCAAATGAGGCTTTTCTAAAGATGCTCTTTCTTCCTTGGACATCTGTGTAACTCATGAGAGAGGCCTTTCTCTGGTACTGCTTCCAGGCTGAGGAATGTATTAAACTGGATCTCTGATAACTCGGAATATACAAAATACAAAGCCTTTCAAGTCATTGCTGCTGCTGCTGCTGTGATACTGTATGTTCCTCTATTGTTGTAAATGTGTCCTTTTAAACTCTGTGCCTGCTTTAGATGGTCATTTTGAAGTGAAAGTCAGCATGTGCCTATTTGATTTTTTAATTAAAAAAAATATCAGTCCTTTATTTGGCATCATCCTGAAGGAAAAGGATTGAGGAAATATTAATATGAATGCTGGCTTATTTGCTGATCTCGTAGAGTTCAGTACATGCCCTTCTTAAGACAGTTCAGCTAATGAAAGCTGAGCCAATCTCTGCCTTCAAAAGAAGCTTCATAGAGAAATTGTCCAGCTTTTGTGCTTCCTAATACACACCCACACCCACATGCATACGCGCACGCTGACTTTGCGCTAAATACATTTTTCAAGCCTGACTTTGTGCAAACACAATGTTGTGCTGGAAGCATTAAAAGGCAATTTAGTACTCAAAGGATTAAAAGCTCATGTTAAATTGAAGACTGCACTTGGCATAAACATTAAAAATTGACAGAACACCCTGCACATTAACTGCGCCGTGCTTCGTAATTAGCATTTAAAAGTAAAACATCATTTCCTTACTGTTTCCTACTTGCTCATTTATAATGCATTTATTAAAATGTGAATGCAGAGAGGAGGCATCAGTAAGTGGGGTGGGAGAGAGACTTGTGTTTGGGAGCCAGAGTCGGCTTTGTGTGTTGCACAAAGAAATGGAGATGAAGCTCTTAAAAGAAGGAACATTTGCTCAGAAAGAAATCCCGGAATGAATCAGCACCCACCAAGGACTAATTGGTGCAAGTTAGAAAAATACTAAGGGAAAGCTCTGGCCGTAAGAATGTAGGAGGAACAACTTCTTTAGGAGGATAAAGTAAAGGAGGAAGGAGATGAAATCTCCGACAAAACGTTGCAGTGCTTTCCCAGACTTCAGAACAGGCATACTTTGATTCAGAGCTTCTACAATCAGCCAGGCCTTCCTCCAGGGTTGTTTATAACCTGGAAGCGGGTAATGAAACCCTGGCCTCTCCCCCAGAGATAGATTCACACACATACCTCAATATATCACAAGAGGGTCCAATCTCTAGAGTCCGGCCATGCCATTTTTATTTGGAAAACAAAAATATTTCTGAACACACTAAAAACAATTCTTTGTGCCTTGGTTTCAGGGACCAGGGATCACTTTATGCTGGACAAACAGCTTCGCTGCATCCTTAGAGGGAAAAAACAACAATGTCCTAGCTTGTTTCTATTTACCTTTTTCTGAGATTGCACAAGAAGTGGTATTCTTGCATTCTGTTCAGTGCTCTGGATTTGCTCTACAGCCATGTTGTTCCTCCCTGCTCCCCCCACTATCTTCCCAATATCTGTTCACAGTTCAAAAGTCCTTTAATCAGGATTGTCCTCCCAAATCCAGGAACTGAGAACAAATCCCAACCCCATCAGAGGGGAAGGTCTTCCAAGGGACAAAGACCCCATCTTTGTCAAAGAGTGCTATCAAGTTAGACCACTTCTGTTTCAATGAAACAGAAAAGGTACGTTGGTTTGTTCATGCTTTAGACAGATGTGATTCCTGGATCACCTTCCCATGCTACAGGAAGAGAAATGAAAGCATTAATTTAAAATTATTATTTATTTAAATTTACCGGCCTCCCAACTTTGCTGATTCTGAACTACAGAGGAAGAAAGCAGGCAGGGAGGACATCTTAATTAATTCAATTTTTTTATAAGGTTCTCATCCTGATCATCTCATCTTCAACTCCATTGAAGAAAATGTTGGAGCATTTGACCTATTTTGCATTTATAATGGGAAGACGACCAAATGAAATATTGTCTATGAGTCAAGTGTGGTTTGTCTATGAAAATTCTATGCTCCTTAATAGGGAGCAAGTGAATAATTTCCTTGCCTTACAAATTTACTAATGCCTACTACATCAATTGATCCCCTAGTCCATCTCCAATATTTTTATGCAAGTGGGTCCAATATATTTTATGCAAGGTGCTGCAAAATTTCTCCCTTTTTCTTTCCAACTTGGCAAAACAGAGAATCTCCAATTTCACAGTATTCATGCCAGTCCAATTTGCTCATGCTCTTCCTTTCTCTTTCTCATTACTTTGGTTATTTTTTTTCCTGCAGCCTTTGCAAAAACTGGGGACAAAAAAAAAACAACCCATGAAACCTTTCGTAATCCTTCACTTTTATCCAAAACACATTGCAATTTTAAGCTCAGGCCTATAAATGGCAGGTTCAAAGAAACTAAAGTGAATTAGCATAAAACACTGGAATTCTCATTTAGGCAAACAGCAAGGCGATTACACAAGCAGTTTTATGGGAGTTTTTGCATATGGGGGTGTAGGATGATGAGAAATGGAAACAAGAGTTTAAA
>JANHZU010003626.1:54417-71882 GCA_032468055.1 Acrochordus granulatus
GGACGGCGGGGCGGGCGGGCGGCGCTTTGTGTGAGAAGCCGCGGAGCTGGACGGGCCGACTCGCCCTCTTCCCTCGCCCCCTCTCCCTCCGCTGGCCTCCCTCCGGAGGCGGCGAGCCGAGCTCCGGGAGCAGCCGTCTCTTGGACGCCGGGAGCCTTCCAGAGCGCGCGGCGCCGGAGGGTCCTGTGCGCCCGGGCGCGCGCGGCTGCCGCCTTTGTCCTCCCGGCTGGGATCCCGGCGCGGTCGCCGGTTCCGAGCCGCGCCCCTCCCCTTGATCGGCCGCCTCGCTCCCCGCGCCCTGCCCAGCCGTCGCCGGACCCGCGACTGAGGCGCTCCCGCCGCCGCCGCCCCGGAATGGCCGAGCGCGCCGGGACCTCTTCTGGGAAGGACTCGCCCTCGGACGGAATAGTTTGGCTTTGCTTTTGGGAATAAAGTGCTTCTCCCGGACGATCGGAGTTGGACGAAGCTCCCTGCCTCTTTCGGCCGCCCTCCCGGCCGTAGCCCGGCCGGCTGTCACTCGGGCTGCTTAACGCGCCGGACGACCAGGTAAACCCGCTGCCCGCGCTCCGGCCGGGCGAAGGGGAGCGACCGCCGTCCCTGGCTTCGCGCGCGGCCCGGCGTCGGCGGGTGCCCCGGCTGGACGCTTCTCCGCCCGCGCTTGCCCTTAGCGAGACCGGGGCTCGCCGCCTGTTAGCACGCGGCCCGGGGTGCGGGTGTGGAGGCTTTCTCGCCTCCCCCTTTCCTTCTCCGCGGGTGGCTCCGAGACGGGCGTTGGAAGAAGCGGGGATGGAGGATTCCTCAGATAGTCCTCGGAGTTTTCCTCCCTTCCCAGGACTGCAGCCCTTTCCATTCAGATGGGTCCTGATCCTTTTCAGTCGGCGAACTCGAGCAAAAAACCCCGTTCTGGATATACCCTTGGCAATAGGGGGGTCGGCTTGATTAGAGTAGCCATTCCGCCTTCGAAAGGGTTCTGGTGGACAGATGAAGGGAGAAGCTTCTTGCCTAACGATTTGCGTTTGCCAGTGCTTAAGAGACCCACAGATGAACGGTTATTGAGGGCTAGGGCTTGGGCTTGGCTTGGCGTGCTTATGAAAACTAGGTTGGTCCGAATCTGGCGTTACCGTCTTTGCTTGCTTGTCCGCTTTCAAGTTAGCTGGTTTTACCGGAGTGTAAAGCATCATGTTCTTGGATTGCAGAAGCTCCAGTGTCGTCGTCCTGCCCATCTCAGCGCTGTGGTAGGCTCACATTTGAGCTCTGCGTAGAGCTGAAGGTGCTTTCTTTTGCCAGGGTTTTACCTGAGGGCAAAACCATTAAGAAAAATACCTGTTCTTGTATTTCTTTTGTAAACCTTATTTTTCTTGCCACCAATGACCAGGGCTTTTTGCGAGCAGCGCTGTTTCATTGTGGAGAGAAGCTTTGGGAGGAGTTTCCATTTTTGAAAATTATACATTTTCTTTCATTTGAGGACCCTTAATAGTAGAGAGACTAATTTGAGACTAATTTTCATTTTAAAATATTGCATTTGAGAACCTTTAAGTAGAACTCTGAATGGTGTACCTAAAATTCTGGGGTAGTCTCCAGCATTAAGAATTATTTTATTTTAGTTCCTGCAAAGTTGCTTCATCATGTATGTTTAGATTAAACCTAGACATCCCTTTTGTGCTCTACATTCTATGTAAGATAGGCATACCATAGTGCAGTTAATGCTTCAGAATTGTTTAATCAAATTTTATCTTTGGCTTGAAACTGAAATAAATGAAACTAATTTGGGGATTGGACAGTTAGAACTCTTTATGATTATACAACTGCTGTATATTATTCTTGATTTTAGAATAAGAAGTTAATGCATTTTATACTGTGTATCTGTACCAAAGAAAGTTGGAAGTATTTTTTTTCTGTCCCCCCCTTTTTCTTTTCTGCACTCCTAATTTTGTTCTTTTTCTGAGCTTTTCTTTTTCTAATTCCTATTTTTCTGTTTCTTTATATTTTATCTTTTGTTGAAATCTAATAACGTTTAAAAAGCAGTGTTTTATCCTTATAACAAACCTATGATGTTGGTCCTGCTGAAAGGTGGGGGCTGCCCTAAAGCCACCCATTGAGCTTGAGTTCAAAACTAGCTTTCATCTAAAGTCATTTTCCACTGGCAGCCTCTGTATTTATTTGTTAGATTTAAGTCCCAACTTTCAAAACTTCAAGATGGCATCCACAGCATTCCTCCTATTTTCTCTCACAACAACTCTGAAGGAAAGCTTGAACTGAAAGACATATTGTCCCCAAGTCCTGAGCAGCCGTGGCCAATGGTGGTACTTGAACCTAGGTCCAATAACTGCAGTCCCCTGACTTTCTCCTTGGCTGGGAATCTCTTATCTAATTCTTTGCACAAATCCATGTGGGTCATCTTTATTATCTTCCTGCTGGGTTCTCTAGTCTGATGACCTCAGGCAGATGAAGTAGCACCAATTGGCAGCAAAATCATTTGCTATCTGTGAAGAAGGGGGGGCACTGTCTCTTTGCCCACCCTCCGTGAAAGAAATCCTAGGTTGGAGGGATGAATGGAAAAGCAGCCGGACTCCTTTTTCTGCCTCTGTCTTCCCCGGTTCCTTGCTGATGGGATGAGACTTCCCTTGCACCAGGCTAAAAAGCCACAGAGAGCTTACAAGCACTGCCTTGATGCAAAGCAGTCTCCCAGCCCTTAATTATGACTTGGATGATCTTCTCTCCCCCACGCCTTCGCTTCGACAGGAGGTGGCTTAGTGGATTGGATCTCGCTTTCAAATGCCTTTCATGTCAGAGCAGAGTTGATGTTTTTGCAAGTGCTTGGCCTCGGCATATGCCAAGAAACAAAAGCGCCAACCTTTTCTGTCTGGACAGGAAATTGTACACACAGGCACATGCACACGCACGCGCGCGCACACATTCCGCCTGTATGGCAGTACATTCCTTGTTGGAAGAGAGGAAAACTGAGGTTTGCTGACTTTTAGCATTTGAAGCCAAGGGGATGAAAAGACAATCTGTAGCCCAGAAGGCTGAAAGGGAGGCAGGGAGAAGGTGCAGATGTGTGTTTGTGTGTGTGTAGGACATGTATAGATCTTCCTTCTCCCTTTCTCTTGCTGTCTGCACCATTTCTCACTGGTCCTGAGAGGTAATGAGAGTTAGCTTTGGTCAAAAATGATTGAGGCTCCATGTGACTAGTGCCTTTTAAAGTTTACTAGTTCATGCTAATAAACTCCCATTTCTGGCAGTACTTTGTTTTACAGTTGGGTCACATCTCTTCATGTGGTGCTTCTTTCACAACTGAGAACACCCTTGAGCAATTCTTACTTTCAAATCCTGGATGGAAATCAAAACAAAATCAGTTCAGGAAAAAAAAAGATCTTCACGTCTATTATTTGACTGATGTCGGAAAGTTTATTTGTAAAAAGGATAGTTAAAGACCCTCCTCTTTGGTTTTGATGGACAGTTAGGTCAGATGTAGTTTCTCATTTACCTCTGCTGGTTCCTTATCCTTTTTCCTTGCCCTCCAAGACTGTCTTCCTGGAATGGCCAACAGATGCTAGGGTTCTGTATTGAATCCTGAACTAAATACACTTCAGCTTGTCTTTAACCAACATCCCAATAAATCTTTATACAACAGAACTGTTTCATTTTTCCCAGGAGCAGTCACATATTCTTTTAATTTTAGCTTCTTATTTTCTTTCTAAATAATTACCCTTCCTCTCAAATTGAGAGTAATTCTGGCTTTCGTCTTCGTTTTGTCTATGACAGTTGAAGGATTTTGAGTTCCATGTGTTTGATACATCTGAATATGAAATTAATTCTGTCTTTCTTTGAAAAACAGTGGGATTGTATGTACACATCCATGACATGTAAAATTATGTTGTGAGAGAATAAACATATGTAAGCAGAGATGGAGCTTTGAAGAGAGAGAGAGAGAAAGAAGTGTATATTGACAATTACAGATCAACTGAATTATTGAAAGCTACTGCTTTGTATTACATTTTAGATTGTATTTTGAGGTTGAAAAAGCCATGAAAAATCTCTTGAATTCAGTGAAACAAGATGACTCAAATTATCTGGGACACCCATGCCTTCAGTCTTTTGAGTTTAGTTTATGTCCCATATTTGCTTGGCTGTTTTACTAGCATGATTAATCTTTTGGCAGATAATGCTCCCAGTATTTACAGAGTTGGTAATCAGGAACAGGAGGTTCCAAGCTGATGATTCCTAAATGCTACAAATAAATCTGATTTTCTATATTGCTTCCTATTGAATGATGTTGCTTCAGTGTCTAATAAATAAACCCCTCATTCTTTCCTGGCATCTGAATAGTTCTGTTTGAATTCTCTGGAATCTACTTCTGAGTTAAGATACATTGGATCAGGCACCGATTGTTGTGTGTGAGTGCGCATATGTGCATGCAGTGTCAATGGTTTGCATGTAGTGTGTTAATCTGTTTTTAAATCAGTTGTTTGAAGATAAGTTTGGGCATGGGTTTGCTTGCTTCCCTGAAGTTCTGGTTAGTCCTCCACATATAAAATTTTCCTAAAACTAGACATATATTTCCTTAAGAACTAGTCTGAATGTTAAGCTAGGATGGACTTTTTTCCCCTCATAGGAAATGGGTGAGTGACAAATCTCAACCACAGCTCTAGTTATGATCTTTGAGATTCTGCAAAATATGGTAGTAACAGTTGAACTTGCTAAATCTGTACCCACACCATGTGCTGTCTGCTATATGGCATTGCTTGTGCTAATACATAAGTCTCATGGATAAGATAAGGAATGCTTGACTGAAATTACTGGAATGGTTCATCACGTACAATCAAAATGTACCTGGATCCATTTTATGGGAGGCCAAGGATTGCAATTCTGTATGCTTTTATTTACTGGCCTGCAGTGGGACTTAGCGGGAAGGAAATGCGCCTAGAATTATGTTCAAGAAAAAGAGAAAGGAAGAAATGTGGGCTGATAATTGGAAGGAAATGCATTTGGACATGATGGCCAAGTGCTCATTATGATTATGTTGGTAGTGTGCCACTGAAGCAAACTCAGACTTTTGCAAACCTTCTAATATCGTTGGCTTCTCTTTTTCTCAGCAAAGTGCAAGATGTGGTACAGATAGAGGGTGTTATCTGTTGAGCTTCTCTACATTTTAACAGATAAGGTCTGGCCTTTAAAAAATCAGAAGACATGCTGAGTTGGCTGCCGCACGTTTGATTACTTGAAGTGGGCTTTTCTCAGATTGAGTTGCGGGTTTGAAACATTGCCTCTCATGAGCTTTATTAGAGTCAAATTTGTGAAGATAGGAGAGGATTCATAATTAAACTAATTAAGGAACATCTTGTAATAACTGTAGAAGTCCTGTTTGATCCATTTTTTTTTTGATTTGGCACAAGGAGGAAAGAGGTATCTTATGTAGGTTTCTCTTAAATGTAAATAAGAAAATTGAAGTGAAAGGACTTGTGTTTTGCTGAGATGGCTGTGTAATTTAAAAAAATGGCTCAAACCTGTGACTTGGTGTGATCCAACCTTGTATAATGGAAAAAATATTCATACAGATGTAACTTGTGGAGGGTCTGAAAAGTCCTTTATTTTTACTATGGTGTTTTAAGAGGAGACAGAGGAAGAAAGTAGCAGGATAGGAATCTGGTGATCTGGTTGCTTGTGAGATTGGGTCATCAAGTCAAAAATGGTTGAGTTGAATCCAATCTGTGAGAAATTTCTTGCAGTGTACTAAGCAAGGCCATTGTGCTCACAGATAATTCAAAGTGTTGGCTTTCCTGAGATCTAGCTGGGATATAACTAACTACTATTGGTATCCTGCAACTCCTTTGGAGTTTGATGCATGACCACTGACCAACATCTATAAGGTGCTAATAATTTAAATATGGAAGAATGAAAAAACACACAAACAAAAGGATTTGTACACAATTTCTTCCCCTTTGAGTGGGAAATGAAAAACACAACACGACTATATGTATAAGGTATTAGGATATTCCAGCATGGCCAAATAGCACCATCTTCTGGGCAAGGAAAATTTAAACATCATAGATGTTCCTCTTTTGTTTCCTACAGCACATCCCTGCCTTCGATCCTACCCACATCTATTTCTCTCTGTGACTTAAAAGAATTATATTTTCTGGTCTGAATATTCCATGAAAATCAAAAACATTTCTTACTTGCTCTGTTCCATAATTGGTTTAAGAGTTTAACATATTTTTATTTTTTATTATTATTATTTTTAGGCTTCTGATGCCAGCTCAGAAAAGTTGTTCAACACAGTCACAAACAAAGGTAAGTTTACACACTTCCTCCCACAGTTCGCAGTTATCGTGCTACTTCTGTCGCACCTCGTAATCTTCCTAAGTCCTGTCTTTGTCGTTGGACATACCTTCCGTTCTTTAGGCTGGCGTTTGGATTCTGAAACTCAGGGAAGAGAAGCCATGCTTAAAAAAGAAAAATATTACAAAATATTATTCAGTGAGATCTGATTTGGCAGGTCTAAGTGAATTTAAGGAACCATATTCTGAAATGTTTCAACGTGGTGGTTTTCCATCCGGTTATGCGATGAAGTACACAATTAAGAAGAAGTCATCTGTATGTCAGACAGTTATGGTTGAATGCCATTTAGGGTTCACGTAGTGAGGATTATGCATGGAGCTCTGTCTGTGGGAACAGCTTTTAAAAAGTCAGTAAAAAACGGGATGCGACCATCCTGTGTAACATATGCTTGGTTTCATTAATTCCTCCCAGACTGCCATAAATTGGGTGTGTGGTTAATGGCTATAACAAGAGAGCCTAGCTACGTTTGCAGCCAAGTATTAATAGAAGTCATTTTGAGTCTACCACTGTACAATGGGAATTTGTGTGTGTTTGTGTGTCTGTGCATGTAAGTACAGATGTGGGAAACTGAGAAGATCTTTATCAAAGATGGTCAATTTTAAGATTTAGATTCAGGTTACTCTATCTTCATTTAATCTTTCTTTTCTATCTCTTTTGCTTTACTGAGCCACTTTTAATTAAGTTCCTGTTTGGGTAAGCAGACTATTTATAGAAAAACTTGGCATCCTGTGAAATCCAAAGACAATTTCTAGGCAGAATTGATTAGTGATTGAAAGCCTTTCCTGCCTTGAGAAGAATTCCGATTCAGCATTTAGCCTCTTTAATTGGAAAAAAAAATAGGTGGGTCATGAATCTATTTTGAAGGTCCCGTGGCCTCCTCTGGCACTGTTTTTAAAGTCCAAGGGAGACTTGAAGTTCTTGGCAATATTTAACCAAAAATGAATCAACTGAATTTAAAAAAATGTCATTCAGATGTTCAGTGTTTAAAAAAGGTCCAAATAATTTTGAGTTAAGCTGCATGCCTGGTAAGACATTCATCATCCATGAAGTTTGCTAGGAAGCAGCAGAAGTGGTTTGTCACTATCTCTTTCTGGGGTGAGTTTTCTCAGCCTACAATTCTGGGATTTTCTGGTAATTCCCAGCGAGTAATTCTTAATCCACTACTTCCTTAAAAACCTGAAAACATAGAGAAAAACCTGGGAAATTGCAGCCCAGAATGCTTCTATCAAATCCAGCTGCCAGAAGGTGGAAAGACCTTTATTTGGCTGTTTGATATTGTGTAGGGTTATTGTCATTCGAAAGAGACAAGATCTCCTGAAGACTAAAATAACAGGTTTTTGCACTGTTTTTCTTCATGTGGATATCTCTTATATGAGGAATAGGCAGTCTTCTGGGTGAGATCCATCTTGGCTTTTTGGGTAACATGTGGACATTAATGGCTGCATGTTGGAACTGTTCTACTCTATTCCACATCAATCAGACTCAGGGGCATCACAAAACTCAGTGTGGCAGTTGTAACTGTGTGATACACATGCTGCCCCTTTTTCAACATGGGTCATGCGTGTGATACATATAAAAAAGGGGCAGGTTTATAGTTTATCAGTTATACTGTTGCGGTTGCCATCTTGACTTTCTTGACTTCATCTCGCAAATGACCCTGTTCTACCCTGAAGAGGAAATTAAACTCAGTGGCTTAATTGGTCTTTTCTAATTTTAGGTTTCTGTTTCAGACAAGATGAATAGGGCCAGATTAAGATCTAGTAGATGCTAAGTTTGATGAGCATTAATCTTGGTTCAGTGTTTTGTGAGTGTGTGGTGCAGTTTAGTCTGTTGCATGAACTCAACCAGCCTCAGGATTTGGTGAGTGCCATGTTTTTCAGTCTGAACAACTTCCATATGAACTACAGTTCCCATAATTCTCAGCAATGGTCTGGTTAGGAATTCTGAGTGTTGGAGTACACATTTCAGGAAATGCCCAGGAGGCAATCTGTGGCTAATGTATGGTTTGTTGTATTGTGCAAACCTAGAACATGGGTTAATTAGTAACTGGATAAAGTAGGTTGTATGAATACAACATGCCCAGCTAATATGGGAATAACATTCAATTTGGATTCCATTTGAGTTTAATTAATGTTTAATTAAATACAGTTGCTTTAATTGCTCCTTCATTATTTGATAATTTCCCTTTTCTATCTTCTTAACAATTTTGGGAGCAACTATTGGAAATGCTTTGGGGCCTTTTCATGACCACCAGTAAGTAATGAACCTTGAGCGTAGGGAAATCTTATTTATTTGTTAGATTTATACTCCACTTTTCTTTATTTTCTGCATGACGGTGTACAGGGTATTCCTAAAAGAAAGTTTTTTTTCCCTCGTACGTTCTAGTCAGTCTTGATTTCTAGCAACTTCATAGACAAGTTTGGCAAAATTTTCAGAAGTGGTTTGCTTCTACCTTTTTCCTAGACCTGAGAGAAGGGGGACGACTCAGATTCACCCAGCTGATTTCTGTGCCTAAGCCGGGACTAGAACTCATAATCTCCCGGTTTCTAGTCTGGAGCCTTCAACCACCATACCAAACCAGCTTACGTGTATAAGGGGGATTTGAAGTTGGATCTCCTTGGTCCAGTTCAACACTTAATCACTGTGCCACACCGGGTCCCTTGGACTTCTCAGGGGAACTAAGCATCTTATATACTTCTTTGCCTTACCCTTGACAACTGGGTTAAATAAACTAGTGGTTCAACATAATGCAGGACAGAGTCATGGATTGTGATTCTCAATCGTCTTTATTTCAGTTACTTGAATACTGTATTTTCCTTTAACGTGTGCTGGAATTTGCTTTTCATTTCCTAAAGTATTTTGTCCTGTTGCTCTTCCTCATTCTCATGCTTTTGCATTTATTTCAATTTGGGGGGATGTGTTTTAGAGCTTATTTTATTGCAAGTAATTATTTTATTTTCCTGCAATTGACGTCACTGACATAATTGTCGTAAGATTTTCTGGATATGAGGATTTGTAAGCTGGCTGTAGTCAATCTTCAGAGCATAGTGTGCGCTTGTGGTTTAACAGTGGGGATGTCTGGCTCGGTTTCTTGCCTCTTGTTCCCCACATTATGAAATTTCTACAACACTGGTCTTAATTAAGATCTGAAAAACAGAGCTTCTCTTCAAACATTGGAAATTGTTTATGGTTATCTGAGATCTAAGCAAGTCTGCAGGCCTGAAATTCATTTACAGGTAGTCCTCAACTTACAACAGTTCATTTAGTGACCGTTCAAAGTTACAGTGGCACTGGAAAAAGTGACTTATGACCAATCCTCATACTTAGAACTATTGCGGCCTCCCCATGGTAACGTGATCAAAATTTGGGTGTTTGGCAATCAGCATGTATTTACTATGGTCGCAGTGTCCTGTGGTCATGTGATAACCATTTGCAATCTTCCCAGCTGGCTTCTGAGAAATAGAGGTAATGGGGGAAGCCAGATTTGCTTAGTGACCATGAGATTTACTATACAGATGAGGCAAAAATGTCATAAAATTGGGTGCAACTCTTTTAACAACCGTTTTGCTTAGTAATGGAAATTCTGGTCCCAGTTGTGGTCATAAGTTGAGGAATATCTAGACTGTAATTGCTGTCTTCACATGTGCTCAAGCACATATACTTTGTTATGGCATATACTGTGACCATGCTAAGTCAGTGCCTGAATAATGACAAATAACTCAGCCCCATTTTGGTCTTACCTAGAGCAGTGCTTCCCATTTTTTCCCTTCATTACCCAAAATCATTTATCTGAAAGTCTTATTGAACTTCAGGGACTGTTCATAAGTCCCTTCTTTCAACATCATTATAACCTCGAATGGTTGCTGAAGTTGAGGACTTCCTGTATTATAAAAATAGTGATCATTAAATGATCTTTATGTCATTTCAACAAATTACCAATGGTAATTTCAGCCATTTTTATCTTAATAGGAATACTTTGGGAGATTTTTGAATATATTTCAAAAGTACACATGGCAATCTTTAAGGCAGTTTAAATTTCTCTGTTGATAATGGGTTTGTGTGTCATTACCCAAAGAAAAATCACTATTATTCAATTTTGGGTAAGTTGCCTAGGTTTAGAAACGTTGATCTAGAGTGTATTTATTTATTTATTTGAATAATATAGTCATCCACTTCACAATGGTAACTCTGGGCAGTGTACAAGGATTAAAATAATTACTACAAAAAAAAAAGCACAATGGGCTATTCCTACAAGTGTTTGGGTAAAAGTCTATATAACTTGGCACCGTATTTTTGTTGTTTTTAATGTGTTTAGTTTTACAGTTTTATGATGTTTTTACTTTCGATTGGGAGCTACTTAGAATTGGTTGTAAGTTGGGCAACTATATAAGTATGACAGAGAGACAGGCAGGCAGGCACCTCTTCTTCTTCATAGCCCATATAACCAGGTGTGAATGGACACGTTATGGACCCTTATTATCAGCATAAAATCCATAGGTGGACAATCCTTGCATTAGGAGCAATCAGATGATCACAAAAGAATTGGCAAGCTTTCAGGCTCTTTGCATCTCTTCAATCAGCAAAGAGATGAAGAAAAAAAAAATCCTCAAATCAGTCCAGTGTTTCAAGTTTGAATTCAGTTTCAAGATGTAGTAGCAACTTATTTGAGATAATGTTGGGTATCATTTCACACATTCACAACAAAGACTTTTTTTCATTTAAACCCACTTTTTAATTGTTATTCTTAAGAAAATTATCCCCCCCTGTAAACACAAAAATCCTAAATTATGTGGCCAGCTTGACTTGGAAGAAGAGAAGAAATCGGAAGAATCATAATATTTCCATCCACAAAACTGGAGAGTAATTTTGGCAGTGTGTTGTGAATTAATTAATGGACAAAAATTATGGAGTATCATTTAGGGGTTGGCCTTAGTTCATTTCCTGAGTTTATTTTCCATTTGTCTCTGGAAGTACAATTCATCCTAAGTGGGTAAACATGCAGAATATGGTCAAAGTGTTTGCAATGATGAAGATCATGGACCAGTTATGAAATCTCCAGGGGTAACTTCGGATCGGTCCCTCTCTCTTAACTTAAAATTAAAGATCCAATGGGGTGTAATGGATAAGATGCTTTTGTGATAAATCATTTTCCTATTTTTTCCCTCCATCTTATTTCTATCTCACTTCAGAAATAGATTCAAGATCTATGTGAAGCCTGCTCATTAATCCTGTAAACCCTTGGGAATTACACTGCTTCTTCTGAAAAGCCTTTGATGTATATTGGATTATATCTATTTTTAATTGTGATAGTAGAGCACAAGTCCTGCTTTATGCATTAACATCTCTTTGAAGTTCTCAACTGTGGGATTTCCCTCTCCTTGCCTTATTGCTACTTATTTCATTTTTAATTAATTCTTTTTTAAAGTGGGTGTGGAAAAAGAAATGCTAAGTGGTATTCTTCTCTTGATGGACACTAATATGTTTCTCCTTATGTTGAGGTCAAAATCAGGCAAGGCGCTGTTGGGAGTGAACAGCTACATGGGGTGAAGTCATATAGCCATCCCCTATCTGTGGGGCAAATGTTTCCTTTGCAACCTGAGTTGACAACCCTTTCATCTTTCAAGGAGATCAAATTGACATGGGAGCCAATCTGGAGACCCAAAAATGCATGACAGGGATTCATTGATTAAAGAGAAGAAGGTCTTCAGATGCAGCCAAGTAATAGACACTGATGGATTGAGAGTAGGCATCTCTGCTTTTCTGTCCCCTCTTTCTTTTACCAAAACACCATTTCCAACCTTCTTAGTTTGTTTACTTACTTGGTTTGATTGGTGGCATCCATTTGGTTGTGAATAGCCTTCACTTGACAGGGACCCCTTTCTTCTCCTGGACTACAGGGTTTCGTTCCCATGAAAAGTTTAAGGGATTCTTTTGTGTGGCCTAAAGTCAACAGAGGGTTTTCTTTCCCTTTGCTTGGGAAGCTGTTGGCACATAAGCGGTTGTTTTGTTTTGTTGTTTGAGTGGATGGGGGATCTGCCTACTTCTGCCCCCTGATTTCCATCCCAATGGGCTGAGTTTTTTTCCTCCCCTCCTGAGAATCTGGGGGCCATATGGTAATTTCAGGGGAGATTATGAATAGCTAGCTAAGGGTCAGTGTAGAATTCAGGTGCTTCAAAGGCTAGTAGACGGTTGTTTTCAAGTGGGGAAAAAACAAGAAGAGAAAAAAATAAAAATAACTTGAGAGGGAAGTGTTCCTTTGAAAAGGATTTAAATTCCTGCTGCTTAATATGGAAAGACAAATCTGTGTTAATACTGACAGTTGTTCCCAGGCAGGTGCAAACCAGTAGAATATCTCTGGCTCAAGGTTGAATGTGGAGTCCTTGGTGCTCTCTGAATTTGATTGTTTACTTCATTACCCGACTAAGTAACATCAGCAGTGCTAATGAGTGTGTGCTCCTCATTAGCATTCCCTCACTAGCACTAGCACATTCACTGATATCGTTACCTAATCTGGTAATGAAATGTCTGCAAGCAAGAAACCAAGCTCAGTGAGCACCAAGGACTCTACAGGCGCAGAACAATTCTTGGACATTGTTTTCTTTTCTACCATATTATCCTTCTATTCGTAACACACACAGGTGTTTTCCCGTTGTTGTACTTTATATACTTTTCTTTCTTTAACATAAGTAAATTCAATTTTGGTATTTCTTCCTCTTTTTCGGTCTCTGACTTATCACTTAAACATATGTCTCCTTTTTTGGAAGATGAAGGCTGTTTCCCTCCAGGTATTGCTAAGCTCCATCTTGTAGCAGCTCTGTAGCAACTCTAACCAGCGTGAGTCGCAAAGGGATACTGGGAATTCAGCCACAGTTGGAGGGTCAAGTGTTTCCCACCTGGGGTGAAAACAGCAGGATAGGAATCTCTTTGCTCGAGTTACACCTTTAACTTGTACGTCTACTGTCATTTCCCTCCAACCAGGAGCTGATGAACAGTGGCATCCATCTGCAGTGATTGCTTATGTCAGTTGATCAGAATCCTAAACTTCTAGAAGAAAATGGGTGTGGATTCTGCCTAATTTTAGAAGGGCCCTTTTCTGTCCAGCGGAGATGAGTGGAAGAAAACTGTCTCTGAGGTCCTTGACTTTTTAAATAGCTGATTTGAAAGGAACTCCTTATAAGAATTTAGCCTTGACTGAAGATCCCATCATTCATATCTATGCCCTTCTTTGGCTGCCTTGTCACATGTGGTTGCTTATGATAGATATTCCCAAAGCAGCCCCTGCCAGCATGTCATAATATTATACTTTAAAGAATAAGCTGTTTACAAAATAAGAGTATTTGTACTCAATTAGATCCTGTACTTGATCATTTGGTTGTAACTGTGGTCAATTCAATGCTTCTGGCTGGTCATTGAGAAGACACCAGACACCACTGTTAAGTGTGCATTAAATTATTGTTTTCATCTTCAGTGGCATCTTTGACACACTGAACAACTTCCTCCCCTGCCCTCTTCCTCCTTTTCCTCCTCCTGCTTTTGAGCATAAACATTAAAGAAGATGTGTAGATAAACATGATTATAATTTTCATGTAGATAAACATGATTATAACTCTTTCTGTGGTGGTGGCGATAGTGGTGATGATTGCAATATTAATCCTATATCATTTGACCAAAGTAATTTGCAACTCCAGAGATATCAGTGTCAAGTCAATTGCTGGTATTAATCCATTTATATCTATTGCATGGAGTTCTGTCACAGATTCCACAATTGCTATGCACATTTGTATAAATCCACATTTTCTTATGGAAAATTGATGCTTGTCAAGTTCATGACATCCTTCCCCCCACCCTCCCCGGGGTATAATTGAGTTCAAGTGCAGTGTATTGGGCATAACTGAAACAAACACTTTTCAACTTTGCCAACAGTTAAGTGCAAGAAAAGCTCCTGCATTTTAAATGAGTAACTGGAAAGTAGCCTCTTTAAATGACAGCTCCATTCTCTGTTGGCTGAAATATTCAATCTGTTGTATTATGCTGAAGTTTCCTCTTGGATAAAGAGACTTGTATTGGGGTCTTTAAATGTTTAGATGTGTTTACATAAAGTTCATGTAAACTTTATGAATTCTTTTGCCTCTGTACATGTTTTGCTGTTAGCAAGATGCCTAATTGGTTTGCAATTTAGGGAATTTTACATTGCACAGAAATAATATTTTTGCCCTTATAAGCTTGCTATGTTGGTCCTATCTTTAGACAAAGATGGTTCCTGCAGGGAGCAAATGCTGTTTATCAGTGGTGCTGGTGCATTCCTTTTCTTCTTGGTACATTTTCTTCTTGCTATCCATTGAAATAGAAATTGCTTTGAAAAAAAAAGAAAAAGGTAGTCATATTTACATGGGTGGAAAGAATGCTTCTTGACTTATCTTGACTAAAAAGCTAACCAGGAAATATATGTGTACGATCCAACTCTCTTGGGGCACTATGGCTATGTATTCTGAAATACTATGTATACCATAATTATCTGGTATTATTGGCTCTTTTCCCAAAAAATGTCCCTTTTCCAAAAAAAAAAGGAAATCAATGGAGAAAGGAGATAATTGGTTTGAGCAAAGACAGAGGATGTTCATAATGGATGCCTGGCTTGAAACCATTGTTTCACAATGCCATTGCCGTACCATTGCCATTATATGTAGAAATGTAATTAACTTTAATACTGACTAACTTTCTATTGGGATTAACAGGGATTTTGTGTTGCTGCCTATTACATTTCCACAGTGTAAACTGGTCATTAAGTACAGCCTCCAAGATGATATCCTGCAAATACATGCATTTGGCAGAACTATCTTATTGCCCTGTTTCCTGTTGTGATTAGCCAGATGTTCCCAAGAAGACAGTGGATGGGTTTTGGCCTGAACAAATTCACCTTACTGCCTTGGAACATAGAGGATCCAGAAAGATTTCATGGCTAAAATCTATGAATAGTATCTTTTGTAGCGCCTTTATGTATATTATCTTGCAAGTATTTACATTTAAGAAATGAAGTGATTGACTCCTTCTAATCCATTTTGTTATCAGATAATAGCACTTTCTTTTCAATATTCCAGTGAAGGTCATAGTGGAAAAGTTGTCCCAGGTCTGTGGCTGAGGTTGTGCAGATTTAGCCTAGGTAGGTTCCTGGAATGGGTGACTACCATCTGATTTTTTTTCCAAGGTGTGGAAAAGGAAATAGGACCATTTTTGAGATATGATTGACTGGCAGCCGTTGGGAGAAAATCATAGCTGAGTTGTAGAGTGCATGGTTGCTTGCAGAAGTCCCCCTTCTGTCTCCAGATTGAGCTAGGAAGAACTGGAGTATGGCTATCAGTCAGTGTTGGCAACGTGGAATTAAATAGTCCATTGATTTGATTTGACTCAATGTGAAGCAAGTTCATAAACATTTCGAATGGACCTCAGAACATAGCAAATGGTTGCTGCCTCCATCTGTTTCACAAAAGCTTTCTTTCAGCCAGAGTTTCACAGCCAGGCAGCCATTATGAATTTACTCTCTCTTTGCTTTAACCAACCATCTCCTTTCTCCATTGAGTTCCATTGTTTTTAGAAAAGGGCCAGTTCAGCCCTCCCTCAAAATCCCTTGGGAATTGCCAGATGGACTCACAACAGAGTTTTGTTGGCAACCTCTTTGTACCCTCAGAGAGAATCCTAGATTTGTTGGCCTTTTGAGAACTGTGAAAGCTGATGGGGGAGCAGAGAAACTTGAGAGCTCTGTGGAAGAGCTTTATGATGCCAGATACTCTCAGAACAGCAGCTGAGCCCCGACACCTTAGCAACGGCACTGTTGTAAAGAGAGGTCAACTGAAAGCCTGAAATCCTTAGCCAAATATACTGCCAGTCAGGGCTTGTAGGAATTACCGCTGGTTGAAAATGTTCAGGTGGTATGGGACGGGGAGTTATTTTCTTTTCTGTGTAACTTGAGATGCACTGCCTTGAGGCAATGGGGGGAAGCAAGGGTTTCCTGAAGGTCAAAGAAGCCCTTACGCCATGCCATGCCAGGGCTTCTGCATTCCACTTTAGGCACTTGGTTGGTATACCAAAGGACCTAGCTCCATCTCTGATTCTAAGGAACAGGTGATAAGAAGGAACTCTGCATGAAGATCACAGCTGGTGCTTGGCAGATAACCAGTGGAAAAGACTTGAGGAGAAATTGGTGGACTCTGCTTTTCACGGTCTGAAACCCTGCAGAGGTCCTCACATCTCAGTCAACAGTATTGGCCTAGATCATGAAATCACACCTTTCACAGAACTCTAGAATGTAAAGTTGGAAGTGATCATTTGATCCTGCATTTAGTTTTTGAGTGATGTGTTCTAAGCTGAATGAAATAATAGATTTCACATTGATTGCTTTGTAACCCTCTTTTATTATTTTTATAAACAACTCAAGGCGGTGAATGTGCTTAAAGCTCCTTCCTCCTCTTATTTCCCCCACAACAGCAACCCTATGAGGTGAGTTGGGCTGAGAGAGAGTGACTGGCCCAAGGCTACCTAGCTGAATTCATGGCTAAGGCAGGACTAGAAATCATGGTGTCCCGCTTTCTAGCCTGGTGCCTTAACCACTAGACCAAGCTGGCTCTCTGTCTAGACAAGTTGGGTCTCTACATTGTTGATATTAAATTTGAAGCAAATTCAGTATAATTTCCAGTAATATCCACTGTGAGTATATCTCTTCTGGGACCTGTAACCAGAAGTTTTCTTGTGGGATAGGAAGAAAAGAAGTAGCAGTAGTACCTGCAAGATGCCTGGCGTGATGTTAGATTTGAAGCTCTTCCTTTTTCTAGATGCTTTGACATTGCACATGTCAAAAAGATAGAGCTGAAATTACAACACTCTGCCCTATCATTTTGCTGATTCAAATATCCTCCCTCTTCCCCTGGTAAATATTCACGAGGAGGAAAGTTGTTGAGAAGCATCCAGAACACAAATGAAAGTATACTAATTGGGTTGTATATATAATAAAATAGAGGAATATTAAGTAATGGAAGAGCCTGCTTCCTGGAATCACGGGTGCTCCATCACTGGATTCTAGAATGGGCATGAGGTTGGACTAGAAGACCTCCACGGTCCCTTTCTGTAAT
>JANHZU010003626.1:75639-86366 GCA_032468055.1 Acrochordus granulatus
GCGGAGTTGCCTGAATGGGAAATACAGAGCGCGCTTACTGATGATGCACAAGGTTTGGCACGAAGTTTCCTCGTCTCGTGAGTCGCGGTTCGTCTAGCGGAATAATTGTGATTAAATTTTTTTGCTTGTCCTACGAGCTTCTCATCTTGTGAGTTATTCGTCTTGTGAGGTACCACTGTATTTCATTCTCTTATTCAAGGAATTATGGGCAAGATTTTTAGTTTGAGAAACTATTCAAATGGTTTACTTTTTATAGTGTTTAGATATTGCTAATAATGCTAAAATGCACCATTCAATTTATTTCAAATAATAACATGTCTAACAACAACACTGTGGGTCTATATGTTTGATGATAACATTTCTAAAATATTTTTAACATCGTTGGTAATGACAATAAGAAAATTATTTGTAAGATAAGTTTTTAGACTTGCTTGGATCTGCCCATCTAATTTGGACTGCCAAGAACATATAACTACTATCCTTACTATACTAAAAAGAAAAGGAAGAAATGCTTTAGCTTGAAAAAAAAGTTCTTGTAATGTATTAATGTTGCTGTATCAAACTACAGCTCTTTCTCCTGGCATCATATCTACATATTTCTTATTATATTTCCTCTAAAACAGAATGATTTTAGCATTGCATTTTATCAACAGTACATAAACTTTATTTTTTCATTGATATACATAATTTTTCATCTGCAAAATTATGTATTTTGCTGATGACTAGATTAAGGTTAGCATTTTTTAAAAAAGAAAAATGCAAAGAATTAATTTTTGAATTCCAAAAATAATGCTTGATTTCCTATATAACCAATGTATGGACTGCATAAAATATGCATGTATTTTTAATGCAGGATAAAACTTTTGGAGCAGCTGGAGAAACTATTGTGGTTGAGGAACTTCTTGAAGGAGAAGAAGTTTCTGTAAGTTAATAATATAACAATGGACTCTGTTGAAATCTACCCTATATTTCTTTTTATCATTCATGCACAGGACAACTATCCTTTCTAAAATTTGTATAATAAAACCTTACAGAAATCCAGTCATGGTTAACTATTTTTCTATTTCTGTTTTCTCTGATTTGAATGGAATTCAGCAAACATCTCTGTTCAATTTTTCCTTACAAAAATAATAGAAATTGCATTTAACTTTGGCTATATTATTCCCAATTTGTACATTATGCAAAAGTTTTAATTAAAATTTAGAAAATCAAACTCTTTCTGTATGAATCACTAAAACAAAGCAGATGACCAAATATTGTGATCTTTTATCAATGATGCTTTAAATTGGCTTTCTCTTGAATATTTCCATGCTTCTGATGAAGAAAGTCCTAATTGAAATCAAAGCTGGGATTTTCAGGAAAATCCAATCCAATCTTTATTTTGGTTATTTGCAAGCATAGTATTACACAGTCAATCCAACAAAAGTCAAAACCAGAATTTTCAGCTTAAATAAGAGTTTGTAAAATAAAAAAAATGTTTATTTCTGCTAATAATATAAATCTTGGATTTTTT
Organism: Acrochordus granulatus; assembly: GCA_032468055.1. Classification (NCBI taxonomy): domain Eukaryota; kingdom Metazoa; phylum Chordata; class Lepidosauria; order Squamata; family Acrochordidae; genus Acrochordus; species Acrochordus granulatus. Next base: position 77,153 of record JANHZU010003626.1, read on the forward strand.
ACCAAATGAAGGAAAATAAAATGGATTGTGATTTTCAGGATTTATGCACAATTAGTACTTAATTAGCCCTTCTCTGATCTGTTTTAAACAAACTATATTTTAAATTTTGTCAAAGGGTGTGGGTGTTGGACATTATTTGTCAGTAATAATTCCTTAAATAATTTGAAATTATCTTATAATGAAATTTGTATAAAATGTGTTTAATCTTTTTGGATATTATTCAGAATGACAATGGAAATAAATTAGAGTATATTTGTACGCTAACCTATCTCTTATTGTAAGCAGAATGTTACTTAAAATTAAGAGCTGAATAATACTCAGCTGTATAAGTCTAATATCAAGGTTATTTCTATTTCATTGTTCTTACGTTCTATCATTTGTTTTTCTTACAGTGCTTATGCTTTACAGATGGCATCACTGTTGCTCCCATGCCTCCTGCCCAGGATCATAAACGGTTAATGGATGGTGATCAAGGACCAAATACTGGTGGAATGGGTGCATACTCCCCTGCACCTCAGGTAAGGTGTCTGCTGTGACCTATTTCCATAGGAAGCTCACTCCTAAAAAATACCAGTTATGAGAAATCAGTAGTAGTTGTTAGAATTCTATACACCCTTCTTGTTGTTCTTGTAGATTTAAAAAAAATGAGTGGTGTAAAATAATTGTTATTATTTTTCTTCATATCACCTCTTAATGGGATATTGGCATGTTATGATGAGGCAATATTCATGTGATATTAAATGTTCATGTGATATGATGTGATATAACAAAGAGTTCACTAACAAGATATTGTACAAAACTAAGAGTGAGGCATATCTTTGGGTGTACACTTTAAAAAAATAGGGAAGAGTGAGGCACAAATGAAAAATAAGATCACTGTTAGAAGAAGTGCAAAGAGCTCCTTAGTCTTAGATAAAACACTAGGTTTTATCCAGCAGAAATAGTATTCATAGTTGATGGGTAAGTTGCATTGTAAATTTATTACAGAATGAAAATTTAATGTTCATAATAGAATATACAGTCTTCTCAAGATATTAATATCCTCTGACAAATTTATATTTTATGTGTTTTACATTCTCATTATGTGTTGCTGATAAATTTTTAAAACAGTTTCTCTATTTGTAATCTAGTATATTTTTAACAACGTTCAGTAACATAAACCGTTTTATGCAGCAGCGTTTGAGAACAGGAATAGGAGATTCCAGGTACTAAGTAGCTCATGGAAAAGGACCAAAGAAGAATATAACCAGGCACCAAATTATGTCCAAATCATGCAAGCTGCTGGGTGGTTACATGCACATTTTTTATGAAAGGATATTAAAGCTTATGGTTTAGAGCAGAAGAAAATATTGAAAGAATGATACTGCATTTATACATGAGCAAATGGAATGTATTACATTATTACATTCAAAGAATTGAATGTTGATATTCAATTGAGTCAATTGTTCTATACAGTGAGTTTTGTATGTTACTGTCCCCAGCAGCAATGCTCCAAGACCCTTGACAGAGGCCTATTTCCTATCGTGAAACCTTTTATAGCTGAAGGTGACAGGAATTGTATTTAGGCCGGCACACTAGTCACATATGCTCTATTAGTGAGCTATTTCCCCTCTTGTTAACAGTTTATAATTGTTCACTTCCCACAATAATGTTATTATGATTTCTTGGAATTTATACAAAATAAAAAGCATTTATATTATATTTTTCTTACAAATTTTACTTTTTATAACACTTCTAGCTGTCTGAAGATCTGCTTCTGAAAATCAGAAATTCCATTCTGCAAAAAACAGTTGACGGTATGAGACAAGAGGGTATTCCATACACAGGTAAAAGGGAGACATGTTCCTAATTAATTACTTATAACATGAATAAATTTTACTAGTTGCCATACAAGTTTCTGAATGAAAAATGCTTACCTGCAAGCTTCTAATAATTACTTTACAAAACGATAAAAGAATGAAGAAAGAGCAGGAATTCAGGCATTAGTACTTAAGTAAGGTAACATAGGTTAACATGAGGCAGGGTGGCGCAAGAGCTCGGCTTGCCAGCTGGAAGATCAGCGTCCTGAGTTCAAGACCCGGCGTTGCTGTGCAGCAGGGCGAGTTCCTGCTGTTCTGCCTTAGCTCCCGCCAACCTAGCAGTTCGAAAGCGTGCAACTGCGAGTAGATAAGTCGGTACCGCCTCTTCCAGCGGGAAAGGTAACAGTGTCCATGCGCCTTCGGCGTCTAGTCATGCCAGCCACATGACCGTGGAATGTCCTCGGATGAACACTGGCTCTTTGGCTTGGAAATGGGGATGAGCACTGCACCCCAGAGTCGCTCACGACTGGCAGGTAACCTTTACAGGTGTTCAGAAGAAGATTGTTGTTGTTTGCAATTAAATAACTTTGATTCTTTTAAAAAAATGGATTAAAGTTTGGAACATTTACTTTGAAGAGCACGTCTTTCATATAAAAGGTAAAGGTTTCCCCTGTCAGTTGTGTCTGACTGTAGGAGGTAGTGCTCATCTCCATTTTCTCGCTGAAGAGCCAGTGTTGTCCAAAGACATTTCTGTGCACATGTGACCGGCATGACTATATGCCAAAGCACATAGAACACTGTTACCTTCCCACCAATATCTACTTGCATTTTTACATGCTTTTGAAACGCTAGGTTAGCAGGAGCTGGGACAAATAATGGGAGTTTACCCCATTACGTGTCAGTACTTGGGTCTTGAACTGCTGAATGCCAGCCTTAACCACTCGTGCCACCGCACCCCTATGTCTTCCATATAGAAGTATCTATAAATGCAAGCATAAATACACACACACACACATACTGTATGAGCTTACATGCTCACTTTCTTGCACAGTGTTAAGTATAGCAATACTGCAATGGAAGAATTCCTGTCCCCCCCAGCCCCACTCCAAATACCTTGAGCAGGTCATGTCATTTCCACCCTGCAGCAAAAGCCTGTCCTTGTGCAAACAGCCTTAACAGCCCAGTTTTATCTTATCGCAGTCCTGTAGGGCGGCTTGTCAGCCAATGTGCCTTTTACTGCCAAAATAAAATAAATCGAATCAGCTCACACATGATAACATGCACTTTTCTAACTCCAACTAATTGCTTGGCTAATTGATGTTTGTTGAACTTTCTCCATTTCATTGAGTGATTAGGTACAAAAGCTAACAGTTGACATCTGTAGGCGCTTAACTGGCATCTGTAATTACTGTTAATGTTAAATAATTGTTAGTTAATTAGAGTGGTAACTGACTGAATGGAATCCAGATTGAAGAGAAGCAAACATACACCCCCCATCTCAAGAACCAACCACCTAGTTAAATAAATATTCCTTTCTACTTCCCAGAAACAAAATATTTTTCTCCTCTAGGAAAATATATTTGACCTGCTGTGAAGGCTGAAATGTCTGACTTGGATCTTTTGGAAAGCAAGAAACTAATTTGATCTTGAACCATCACTTGGTGGGCTTTTTTTTTTTTTACAGCAAGGGTATTTTTCCTTCCCTCTACTCAATACCCAGATTTATTCACTTTTCCAAGTCTGTGGATACTTCAAATGTTGAGTGATCAGTTACCACTGCTAACGCTCCGTGCTGTTTGCTGTCTATCTCTGTTGGTTTAATGTAAGAAGGATTTGCTCTCAATGTTTCTTTCAAAGGAGAAGATGATAACTTTGGAGATATTTTCACCATCGGAGTGTGTAGGAAGGAAATTAAACCCTTCACCATTTAACCTGTCCCCATCTCTCTCTTACTCTGACCTTTCAGCCAAATTCCAGCAACAGATTCAGGATTACATTTAAATAGATTTAAGGCCAAGATTGAAATGAATAAAAGGCATCAGTCCTCCCTCCATCCCTTCATTTTTATCTCACCATTCATTCTTGCATATATTAGGTGAGAAAAGGGCCAAGAGGAATGTCTCAGTGCCCTATATTTTACTGTGAAACCTTTTCTCCAAGAGCCTTTTTGGCGTTACTACATTTCTATTAAATCCGAAGAGATGAGAGGGAGAAAACTCTTTCCAAGATGCTTTTTACATCAGGAAGGATGAGCAGCCAGGAAGGCTCCAAAGGGGCGCTAACAAATATGTAACAAGAGGGTGAAAAATGCTAAAGAAAGAAAAAGCTCCTTTCATAGCCCCGAATAATGAACTTCGTGGAAAGATACTACAGGTAGTCCTTGACTTACAACAGTTTGTTCAGCAATGGTTCGAAGTTACAACAGCACTGAAACAAGTGACTTACGACTGGTCCTTGCTCTTATGACTGTTGCAGCATCCCTGCAGTCACATGATCAAAACTTGGGCTCTTGGAAACTGGCATGCATTTACAATGGTTGCATTGTCCCGGAGTCACATGATCACCAGCCAGTTTCTGACAAAATCAGTGGGGGAAGCTGGAGTCACTTAACCACCACATGATTCACTTAACAACCACGGTAAAAGTAATAAAATTGGGCACAACTCACTTAAACATTTGCCTGCAACCTAGAACATGGTATAAGCATTCCATGTTTATGAAATTTTGGAAGGATTGTTTGTCACGCTGTTGTGGTGATTCTTGTCTTCAACCTTGAGGTTAGGAGACTTTGCCGTGGCAATAAATTGCAGGATGGACAGTTTTCCTTACAATGATTTCCTTACAAGCATTGTACCATTGACATGCTGTGTCTGCCCCTTTTGTGCATAAGTGCAATTTTACTGTGCAGTGTAAAAGGACCTGTGCATAAGGTGCAAAACAATGATAAAAATAGTATCATGCAGTTGCAATGCAAACTCCACCCTGCACATGTGTGCAATTACACAGTGCAAATACAAAGAAGTAGAGGTTAAAGTGTGATACTGCTTTTGTTGTTTGTCTTTGGTCTCCTCTCCCACTGCCTTCCAGCTTCTGCCATACAGGTAGTCCTCGACTTATGACCCTAATGGAACCTGCCCATTTTGTTTGTAAGTTGTGACAGTAGTAAATGGGTCACTATGTGACTGGACACATTTTTTACAACCTTTTTTTGCAGTGGTCGTAAAGCAAATGCTGTGGCCGTAAAGCAAATCCATTGTTTGCTGTGGGTTTTTTTTACTAAACACTGGAAGCAAACACCAGTTTTCAGCAAAAACATTGTAAAATGCAGTCACATGACCATAGGATGCTGCAAACAGTTGTAAATGCTGACCGGTTGCCAAGTCCCTCATGTGTGGCCACATGACTATGTGGGGAGCGGGGCTCTCAGAATTTAGGAACCAGGTTATAATAAGTATCTTTGAGAGGGACCATCATAACTTTGAATGATCGTTAAGCGACGACTTGTAAGTCGAGGATTATTTGCAAATGCTTCCATGGACCAAGAGGATCTGCACTGCAGTTTAATGGTGTTAATTACTTCTATTTCATCTGATTGTCTATGCATCAGTAGAGACAGTGGGGTCTCTCTGGACCCATATGCTCTATGAGTCACATATGCTGCAGATCTCTGGTAAACAGAAAAGGGGCCTGTGTTTTGTGGTCCTAGTTGTTATTAATCACTGATCACAGGGAAGTAGAACAATTTTTTTCTTCTGCCTTTATGAATCCCCTGTAAACGCTATTTTTAAAAATGTAGTTCTGGCTTTTATAAGGTACATAGTTCTCTTCCGGCCACCTGCCCCATAAAAAAAGATAAAGGTTTCCTCTGCCAGTCGTGGCCAACTCTACGGGCTGGTGCTCATCTCTGATTCACAGCCAGAGGAGCCAGCATTCGTCCGAAGACGCTTCCATGCTCGTGTGGCTGGCATGACTATAGGCCAAGGCGCACCAAATGCTGTTACTTTCCCATCAAAGGTGGTACCTATTTACTTGCATTTTTTACATGCTTTCGAACTACTAGATTGGCAGAAGCTGGAGCAAGTAACAGGAGTTCATACCATCCTCAAAACACTCCTGTGCAAAGTTTAGGTTGAAAGATAACATCTGGATTCACATGTTGCGCTAAGCAATAATCTGGTTTGTCTGGGTTTGGTAGGTCATGTGAATCTAACCCTGGTGCTCCCCTCAGCCTGTTGTAGTTTATTCAACTAACTGTAGTTAAGCAATTCATGGTTTGATATATTGGGTGAACTCTGCCAGCAGTTAATGTGAAATCACCCACTGACTTTCATAGCAGAGGGAGGATTGGATTGCATTTGCTGACTTACAGTCTTTCTAATCTTTAGTTCTGTTATATTAATTGCAAATTTTGTTTTCTTTCAGTAATTTGTATGGTGCCTAGTTTTAATATTTACAATGTTCAAACATTAAAATGCCATAGAATTAAAAAAAAGCATTGTAAATACAGTATTTAAGTTGCTTATTGAGAGAGTGACATTAGTTAAACTTGAATCAGAGAAATATGGGAATTTATAAGGAGTAGCCTTGAAACATCCAGGCTCTGCTACTTTGACTACTTAGCAAAAAGAAAAGGGGGATTTTGCAGTGTTGTACTCCAGAAATATCCCTAGAAATATTTACAGTAAAATGGATTAGGATCCAGTGACCATTGGCTGGAGATAAGGATTGTCAATTCAGGAAATGAGTATTTTTGGTGCTTTTAAAAAACTACAGTATTTGTTTTTTAAATGTATTATTTAAAATACATTGTATTAATTTTGGTCAACAATGGAACCATACTCTAGTCAGATGTTTTTGCTTCTTGTAATGTCCTGAGCCATACAAATAAAAACTAAGCAAGCTTGACCAGAAGCAAGATTTGCATGTTGTTTGAATGCATTCGCTAGCCTTGTCATGTGAACATAGCCACTGTATATTCCCTTACCCTATAGTTTCATTTTCCAGCTATTTCTCTGGAGACTGTGAAGTTGGGCAAAAAACCCAGCTAGCTTTTGGTAGGGGCTTTAGAGCTTCAAGGATATTAAAGGATGAAATGGATATCTTTCAGACATTTAAGGCATTTTACCCTTTAGAATATTGAATCTGATTTTTTCCTCCATTGGCCACATTTAATGAGCAAAATGGATGCCTGAGATTTGTGTTTTATTTTCTTTGCATCTCTTATTTTTCTGGCCTCACCCATTTTCCTTTTTGTATTATCTCTTTCCAAGGAGAAGCCTATACAACCATTGCATGGGCAGTACTTTGGCAAACTTACTAGTCTGCCTTGATTCCCATGGAAAAAGGGCAGGCTTTGGATACACTAAATCCCACAAAAGTTATTTGTCTCTTCTGTAGTACTTTCCTTTTTGATTGTATCAAATCAGAATAAAAGTCTGCCATGCTGCATCAGGCCAGTTCTCAGAGGACCCCAAATGAGAGAACCCCCGCTATGAAAATATAAATTGTTTATTTCTGTCAATCCTCCTTCCCTTCCCTTCCTTTCCCTTCAGAATTTGCTTTTCATGTTTCTCTGACAACATAAGGTGGAACTGGCTGTGCAATTCCGTGGAGTTTTTAATGTCAGATTGTTATTTGGTTTGACAGCAACTCCTGTCTAATCTTATGTATGTTTTGGAGGTGTTCCCCATTTCCCCTCCCTGCCTAATGCAAGAATGACAGCTTGATGAATCCAAATCCTACCCAAACAGAGAACTCTGCAGGAGAAACAGTCATGGCTTGACTGGCTAAGAAAACAAGATTAGATCGCTGACAAGTCCAAGCTGCAACTAAGTGTGACAGGGAGGAAGGCTTTCCCACTGTCAATGCTCTTTGCCAGAGACTCTTCTCCTCCATGGTCCCTTCAGCCTCTCTCCAGTTGATTGTGTTAACCCAATAGTTGTGTTCACACAAGCACTTCACCAGAGCATATGCAAACCTAGTGGCTTCTTTTGCAATGTGTCATGCTTGGTTATTGTTAAGTGTGTTTTGCTTTTCTGCAGCCCAGGATATTTAAATTAGTTTATGGTTCAATATGTTGCCCATCCTTAGACAAAAGATTTGTGTAGTAACCAGGTTAAATGGGTGGTGCGGAAAAAGACCAAATGTATTCTCTATTTTTGGTGCCTTTGAGTCACTCTTGAATCTTGACGACAGGCTGGACAAATCCCTGCAGTTTTCTTGGCAAGATTTCAGAAGTGGTTTGCCATTACCTCCTTCCTAGGGCTGAGAGAAAAGGACTGGCCCAAGGGACTGGATTCATGCCTCAAGTGGAACTGCTTTAACCACTAATATGTGGTGGGAGAGTTGTTGTAGTTTGGAAATTAAGCATTATCAAATACAGTCAGTCCCCAGATTAAAACCGAGGTCTGTTCCCTAACTCTGCCTTTGACCCGAATTAGCATTTAATTCAAAACACCTATTAAAACTGAGTTGCCTATTACTAAAAATGGCAGATGCTGTTCTCCCTAAGTTAACCAAGTGCTGAAACGATGCAAAACTTCAGGAACCACTGAAAACAGGCTGTATTTTAAAAATGCCTGTGTTCAGTAGTTCCTGAAAGCATTGCACAGCTTCAGTGGTTCATCAATTCAAGGAAAGAGAATGCTATCCATAATTTTCAGCAATAGGTAGGCAAAATATTCATATCTTGGAGTTGTCTTTAAAGTTGGATGTTGTTGTTAACTCGCGGACTACCTGTACAAAGGTACCATAAGGGGGTCAATTCCTTGTCTGACTCAGGAAACCAAATTAAAGCATCCTGAGTACATGAGCGGCTGATCTCCTCTTGAAGACATCCACTGAAGAAAGCTCACCACCTCTCAGGTCACTGATATAACTGTCAAACTGCTCTTATTGTTAGGAGGGTTTCCCCAAATTTCAGCCAGAATTTGCTGCAATTTGTAAATCATGATATATAAATTAATGCTACAGTTCCTAGTTCTTGTTTTATGGCTCTCTATTCATTTTTTTTTGATTATACTGAAAAAATATTGTTGGCAAATTGCTGATTTTAGTGGTGTGATCTGTTTGCTCCTTGGGGTATTTAAAGCTTGAAAAGAAGTGACAGGCAAGGCTTAATATATCAAGACTTAACACATCTATCCTGAGGCTGTAAACTGTCTCCAATGTGAAAAGAAAAAAAAATTAGGCTGATAAATTTTGCATCTCCTCCCCCTATCGCTGCATCAATAGACATATTCCCACCATTCTCAAAGATTAAAAATAGTAATCATGAAAAAAGATTGCCGATATCTGGATTAACATGGTTAAAACAAGCTGTGGTTAAGCTCAAATCTTAAATCTAGGCTTTGTAATGATGAAAAAAAGTGCAACAGAAGACTGCTGCCTTCCATGATAATTTAGTTGTATCCACC
>JANHZU010003626.1:123594-151276 GCA_032468055.1 Acrochordus granulatus
CCTTCTCCAGTGGAGTCCTGTAGCTCATTTTCCACTAGATGTCCAGGATCCCCAACATCTAGCGCGGTCCTTGTTAATCCGGGCGACGACCGAGCCGGTATGGATTTCTGTAATTTACCTTGATTTCTGAACACAGAGTATATCTTGTGTGGTGTCTTTATTTCAGCCATATTCAACTTCCTGGCAATCAATACAAGGTAATTAACAGGAAGGTGGATTGTGATTATTTATTGGTGACTGAATAACAACAACAGCAAATAAATTACTTCTAGTTTTTCTCCCCATACCGAAACAATAGTTGTGGTTACAGGTAGTCCTCATTTAATAACCACTCATTAAGCAACCAAACTTATGATGGTGCTGAACAAATGGTAGCTACGACTGAACCTTATACTTAGAACATTGCAGTATCCCATTGTCACGTGTTTTTAATTTGGAATCTTTTTAATTTATATAAAAATTTTCCCTTTGTGATTTTTGAGCCAAAACCCTCCCAGAGTGGCTTATAAATATTAGCATTGTCCCCCTTGGACACAAAGACAAAACAGATGGGATGGGAAGTTGTGTTAAACCAGATATCATTCTTTTGCAGTCCTTATGAAGACCAACTAGGAAGCCAACAATTAAAAAATAAATTGCTAGCAAAACAGCTGGCTAGGTGGCAAATAGGCTTAAGGCCAAAGCTTATAAAGCAATTGTTTTATTTTTTTCCTCTCCCTATTAAGATAATAGGAAGTGCTTACTTGGGTATATATATATAATTTAGAATGTGCTAACATTTTCCATTTCCAGATTCTTAACAAAACAGTGCTGATCTGCTAATTACCTGAGCAGAGGTTTAGATGACAAATTTTAATTTGCTTTCTTTCTCTCTTTCTTTTTTCAGTTGACAGATCCATTCAGGCCTATGTTGAGGGTAAGATGACAACCCATCTTTGCCTTGGTTTGCTAGGACTCGTTTGCCTTTCTTAGACTTTTCCCCACCTGCATTTCTCTTTAAAAGTTTCCTGTAAATGCACCAATCATAAGACAGCCTTTATTCCTCCTTTAAAAAAATGGGTCACCTTCAATGCTGTATAAAAATTACTACTCATGCAGTTTGTCATAGAATTCAGAATCATAAAATTTTGGAATAGGGATGCACCACAAAAATCCTCTGGTCCAGTCTTCTGCAACGGGCAAGAAAGCTAATGAAATGTCTTTGAGAGGTAGGTGTTCAGCCTCTTCTTAAAAGCCTCCAGAGATACCAAATCTGCGTATACTTAGCCTCTTCTGCTTCCTTCCATACCTCATACAAGAATGCACCCAAATCATAGTCTGTAAAGTATACCAGATACAGTATACCTTGATACAATTTTCTGTGTGTTTGCTGCTTTGTGTGAAAATATCATGAAAACCACAAAGGAAGTAAAAATGGTGGCCATCTATGCATATCCCACTTTGAAAGGATGGCAGTTTATTATGTTTATTATGGAGCAATAATGGGCCAAAATGCAGAGTCCGTTCAGATGTGCCACTGTTACTCTTACCTAAAATAGTGAATGGTTTTTACAAAATGTGCAGGTATGATACTCACAAAATATGTATATGATAATTTTATAAAGATTTTATTATTTTTCAACAATATAAAATAGAACATATAAAGAGAAAACAATATACTGTACAATACAAACTAGGAAAAAAAAGAAAACAGAAAAAACAAGGAACAAAAACATTACTCCCAACTCAATTCAGTACAGACATTTAACATCAATACAAAGAAAGCACGTTCCCCCCTCCCAGTCTAGCCAAATTAATATAAAATACTTATACCATATTAAAAAAAGGAAAAATGCATCCTTCCAATCAATCCAATAACATTTTTGTTAGCAATTCCATTTGTATAAATCTGTATATTATGAATAATTATTAATTTTAAATTTTATGTATATCTATTTATAATATTAAACATTTCCTTTCAATCAGACTATCCATCCATTTATCTATCTATGTCTTAATTAGTGTATTTTCTAATCCATCACACAGTACTTCTGGATTACAAACTTTATCTCCTAATTGTCAATTCCCTTCAGTAAAAAATCTTTTGTTATATTTCCCCAGCAGAAAGTCCAGTAAAGGCTTCCAAAATCAGATATTTTCTTAAATTGTTGTCCCCCAAAATCAGATATTTTCTTAAATTGTTGTCCCCCAGGAGGGCTGTCAGTGTAGCCATCTCTGCAAATTCAGAAAGTTTTAAGAGCCAGTCATCTGGTGTTGGAATTTTTTCCTCTTAATATGTGGTAAATTTTTGAAAGCAGAGCATTTGTTTTTTCCTTTTGATTGCAAATGGATGTGCAGAAATGATAGGGTCTGATGCTTGGATCCAATGCAATGGAGGTTTCTCAGATCAGCAAAGTAAGGCTCTTCAGAGAGTGATCATTCCATATCCTACACCCAAGTTGGTATGTGCAAATAATACAACCAGATAGAAACTATAATACAACCAGGTGGAAACTATCTAGGAATGGATGTGCCTACTTGTACTGAGATATGATTAATTCTACCCATTCATTTCAAGGATATGTTACAAAGAAAATTAGCATTTTTAAAAACTAAATGTTTGGAAGAACTTTCTGATGGTGTAAGTTGAATGACCGTAGATAGGTCTGTCCTTCATTACATATATCTGAGAAGAAAATAAGTGACAACAGCTGATCTTACGGACTGTCAAAACGATGAACAAGAGCCAGGTATACAATTTTCACTTGTTCCACTTGAATTTCTTTTCCATGCTTGGAAAATCTTGATCTTCTAGAGACAATCTTGCAATACAGATGGTTTATCAAATACCACCAATGATGTTGGCTCAGTTAATGAGTTAGGGCCTGGTTAGAGCCTCTCTGACCTAGATTGGTGTTGTAAACCTAATATTCCCATGTTGGTGTTGTCAATTAACATTCTCTGGCCTTTAGCCAAGCTGACATGCAGCCTCATCACTTCTGAAAAAATACAGGTTGTTTTACACCCCACTTAAGAATCAGAGATGATAACTCTCCTTATAGAATCCAGTGCTGGTGAGAGTTCTTGATTCTGGGTTTCTAAGAAATATCTGCATGGCAACTATAGGACCGGGTGGGATATTGGCAATAAGTGTCGTAACAAGCCATGGTGACAGCAAAATTAAGACTTGTGCATCATGTCACCCCATAAATGGCATGATTATGTAACAAGATCCTCATGTCTCCACTGCCTAAGTTGTGTGATTTGTGTGATGATGTAAAGATGCTTGTGACATAAATTGCTCCTGGTTTATCACTGTAACTTAAGGTTCATGCTCAGTAGTCCAAATCAGCAGGTTTCTTTTTTGTGCCCAGCCAGTGGTGGTTTCATAAGGACAGAGCACATGCTGAGAAACTGGAAATGAAATCTAGCATGGAAGAAATGTGCCTGTTTGGAATGCACACTGTAAGAGAATACTAAGAAACCACCGACTGTGTTGGCTGAAATAATTCTTGATTGTACAGCTTCAGCAAATGCTGCAAGATTTCCTCCACAGAGCACCTGCAGCAGCTACCCAAAATCTGCAAAAGATTTTCCAAACTGAAAATACAGCAAATGCTAAGGAATTGTCTACAATATGTACTCAATGTGGCCAGACTGGAAGTCATGGAATACATGCCAGAGAGTTTTCCAGACCATTTGGCCTTAGTCCTGCAGACAGTCCCACAGTATCTCAATACCTCTTCCCAAGTCCCTGCTAAAAGTTTTGCAAAGCAACGTCATCCCATTTGTTCATCCCAATGAGTGGTACCTCTATGACACTTGCCAGAAGTTTTGATCGTCGCTGTGGCAATGAACTGTGCATTTGTAGCACTTCCCAAAAGTCAGCATCTGGACAACTTTGGCCCTTGCTTAAGGGATTCCAGACTGGATGGCTTTGGGGCATGATGTAAGCAGTCCTCAAGGATGCTCAGCCTGGAATATTCTGGCCACAGTATTGATCCAAAGCACTTTGAGGTCACCCAAATTATTTCATATGGGCACTGGTGTTTTTTTTTTTTGCTTCAGTAAAGTGACTGAATCACTTTACTAAAATAAATCTGTGTTTTTTTAAAATTCATGTGGGCAAGTTGTGGCTTATAGACTACACAGAGTCCTCAAAGGTCTACTTTGCAAACCACAGTGGATCTTCTCTCCCTTTTGTTGTCACAACTTTTTCCTTTATCACGCTGACTTTGTATTAAAATTCAACTCCTACAAAAGATCTTAGCTATTTTAACAGCCAGTGTGAAGACACTCTATGATTGATCACAGAGCTTTTACAGAAGGGCTGGTAAATCTGCACATCTGTTTTGGCAAGCCTTGCAGGAGATCTTTTATGATTGTTAAAATTCTCAGGGAGTCAGTAGCCATATCAAAAGCTGCATGATAAAATCAGTGACTGCAACAATTGGAGTAAGAGTGAAGATGGGAAGAAAGAAGAAGGGGTATATAAGTGGGCTGAATGGGTGTTACAAGCTATGACGGATGTTCATCCTTATATTTTTGATGTTGCATCAACCAGTTGGCAGCATATCCCAAGACAGATAAGTTGTCCTCACTCTCCATTTTACAAGCTGATTCTATTATTTCTGTGGTAGTGTGTGATTCCTCTTCTTCACTAGTAAAAAGTGCTACATAACTTACCTAGAAGATGTTTTAAACCAGAGTTGAACAACTTTTCTCAGCTAAGAATGGGTGCAGGCAAGGCTCACATTCTAAAAAACTAGATGGATAAAACTGATCATAATTTCAGTTTATTGATTGTTAAATGCAGTGATGATAAATAAAATGATTCTCCATCCTTTCCATAATATTGAAAAATAAATTTGGATCTGAGTCTCTGGTGGGGAGGGAAAGTAAAGTTTTTTGGGGGCCCATGCAGTCCAGTATCTTCGGTTTAGAATCTTTTGTTTAAATGTACATAACGCTACAGCTTTTGTGAATCTAAAAAGCATTTGTTCTCATTAGTGCCTGGATAGGATACTCCTAGCAGAACATTACATTGTTTTTTATGTTGAAAAGAGCCCATAGATGACAACTGTCAAGTGGTTCACACTTAAATTCCAATATTCCTATAGTCAAGAAGTATTATTTGCAGTACTTTTTAATGCTTGTTTCTTTTGTAGAAACCAGGCAAATGGTGTGCTATGCATGTTCATATTGCTTGGCAGATATATCATCATCAGCAGAAAGTCAAGGTGAGCTCTTTTGGGCCAAGGGTGAATAATGGATGGATGGATGGATGATGGATGGATGGATGGATGGATCTCGGATCTTTATGAAGTCCATAGCTCAATGGTAGAGCTGAGGTTTTTCATGGAAAAAGTCTTAGGGATTGAACCTGAGACTTTCAAGAAGCCTCCAAGAGACTCAGCTCATAGAAGAAGCTCTTCAGTGTCTTGAAGAGCTACTGATATTCAATTGGGGTAATACTGGGTCAATTGGCCTGCTTAAGGCATTTCTTACGTATGTGTCAGGTCGAAAACTTGCGGTCTTCCGGTTATTATGGTGCTGGAAACTGCAGTTCAGCATCATCCCAAGGGCCATAGATTCCTTAATCCTGTTATATTCCATAGTCAGGAATATTCATTTCTTGACTTCCAGGTCATAAGCATGGATTACAGATATCTTATAGACATGCATTGCAAAAACAGCCCGATCTCTCCTTGATTTCAAAACTATTAAGTTCTCTTTTCTGAAAAAGATCTGCCACCTTCATGATTTTTTTTCTGTTTCAGAAACAGATGCAGACAGATCCTCACAAACTGGATTTTGGTTTGAAACCTGAATTTCTGAGCAGACCTCCAGGTCCGAGTCTTTTTGGGGCCATCCACCATCCTCATGATTTAGCTCGGCCATCAACTCTTTTCTCTGCGACCAGTGAGTTTGTAAACCACCAATCTGCTGTCTGTTTGGAAATGGAATAGGAGGAAGGATAGGCACTGTGGTATAGTCTTCAGCAACATATGATAGTGCTTTATTTCTGATAAATATTGTCAAATAAATAAGTGCAAGAATTAAAATATTAGACCCAAAAGCACCTGAGATATTGTTGTTTCAAATGCATTCTTCTTTTAATCTTAATTTGGGGATGGAATATACTGCCCATATGTTCATTTGAGAGAATAGATTTAGGCCATTAAGCCCAATGTGTTCTTCATATTGCTACCCTTGAATGTCCTTGAGTATTTGGAAGCTAGAGCTGGTACAGAATACAGCAATGTGGACAGTGGTAGGGGCCCCTAGAGCGGCACATCAAAACTGTTGTTATGCAAGCTGCACTGGTTGCCAGTTTGCTTCCAGGTCCAATTCAAGATGTTGGTTCTCTTCTTTAAAGCCCTTCATGGCATGGGACCAAATTATCTGAGGAACTGTCTTGT
This sequence comes from Acrochordus granulatus, assembly GCA_032468055.1. NCBI lineage: Eukaryota > Metazoa > Chordata > Lepidosauria > Squamata > Acrochordidae > Acrochordus > Acrochordus granulatus. The sequence continues at coordinate 129,996 of JANHZU010003626.1, forward strand.
CCCAATGGGATTGGCCCATCCCACTTGCTCCAGCAGACTAAGCTTGCTATGGACTCTGTCTGTCAAGGAATTTTGACTGATGGGGTCCAGGAGAAGAGCCTTCCACTGTGGCCCTGGCCCTGTGGAACATTTTACCAGTGGAAATGATAACTGCTCCCACCCTTTTGGCTTCCAGAAGGGTATCAAAACCTGGTTTTTCTGGCTGGTCTGAAGCCCCAGTGGGGACACTCTTCATTGGAAGTGATTGACAAAGAAAGTAAGAAGAACCTCACCTCCGTGCCACCTTGGTTTTAATTGTTATTAATTTTAACTGTTTTTATATTTTTTACCATATTGTCAGCCATCCAGTGAGATGGGCAGCATATACATTTAATAAATAAAAAAATGTCCTGCAATATGCAGGGATCAGATCCCAAAATCTTTGGCTAAATCAAATCTAGGATACCGTAGCTACCCTCAAGTGCTCTACTTAAATGTTTTGGTTTGCTTGCTTTTGAACTTGTTTTGATAGGTGCCGCCCATCCATCTGGTCCTACATTTGGCCCTCCTCCACATCACAGCAACTTTCTCAACCCGGCAGCCCATTTAGGTAAGTAGAAATGCTCAACATAAAGTGGTCAGAAATCTGTCATAGACTTCAGGATATTGTCCAAAGGTTCACGATGTCAAGCAGATCTGAGTTTGGTCAATGTCTAGTTGGAAAACTGCTCCCAAAACCTACATTTCATCTTAAGTTCTTTCATGGAGAAAAAGTGGGATGCAAATTTCAGAGATTATCATGGAGATGAGGTTGCAAAATTATTTTTAATCTGAATCGGGCGGGAGAAGAGCTTTTATACTTTATAACATTATTGCTTCCGTACGCTGGTGTGATATATCATAGCGGCTGGTCTTATTCATTTTCTTTCAAATATGGTTTGAGGCAAGCCAGGCCTTTTGTTCTGGGCTTGCTTTGTCCACCAGGTCCATATGTTTCATATATTGTATTTGTACTTCAAGGTTGGCAACACAAAGCGAAGAGTAAGTCAGTGTGATTGTTTGACTGTACTTTAATTCTCTTCCACTGAACTTTTCCATATCCAAAGAGCAGAGTAACTTGCCCTTTCTAAATTCCCCCATAACTTTTAGTTTGGTGCAACTACATCACTTAAACTGACTGTCACTTGTACATCCTGTGAGAATCATCATGTAAACTATTACAAATTTAACCACAGAGTTTGTAGTACAGTTAGTCTTTGACTTATGACTGGTCGCTTAATGACCATTTGACATTACAACCGACCTGATTCCAAAGTTCTGATGAGTAAGGCCCCTTCTGCAGTCATGTGACCACACTTCAGGTGCTCTGCAACATGGCTGCAGTTATTGCCTGCAGTCATATGACCATATTTTAAGACGGCTTCACCAAAAACTGAAAGTTATGACCAGTTTTTGGCAAAACCGTGCCACAGTGAACAATGGGTTTGTTTAATGACTACACTATCTGTTTAATGACTGTGGCATTCTTTTTATGACTGCCACATCCACTTAACAACTACCGCAAAAGAAGCCATAAAATCTGGTTGGTGACCAACCCAATTTATTATATGTGGAAGACCACCGTAGTTATTCATTCTCATATCCTGGTCAGTGCTGGGATCCTGGGGCTATCGCCATTCCCATCTCAGAGGGTCCCTCCTTTTCTTCAGTTCCTCTAAAGCAGTGTCTTTCAACCTCAGCAATTTTACTGTATAGACTGGGAATTCTGGGAGTTGGAGTCCACACATCTTAAAGATGCTGAGGTTGAGGAACACTGCTCTAGAAGACTAGCTCACCATTTCACGAAACAGCTTTTTCCACTGTTTAACAGTTTGTATCATTGTGAAGTTTCTCCTAATACTTGGGAAAAATCTCCTCCCCTTTAATTTAAACACATCAGTCCTCTTCTGTCCTCCAGAGCAGAGATAGAGAATCTTTTGAGGTCTGTATTTAATATTCAAAGACCATGCTTGTTCTGCAGGACTTGGTTTGGGGGAGTTATTTTTTCTAATTGTTTAGCCTTATGCTACCGTTTTCAGTGTGTGAGACATTTTGCTATCACAATTTCAGCAGTTACAGTCAGAGAAAAGTTGGAGGGCCACTGAAAAGATCCTGAGGATTTCCACCTTCAGATTGTCCATTCAAGAACATCAGAAGATTTGTCCCTAGTGTAGAAAAGCATTTGTGGCACAATTAGATCTGCTGCTGTGTGGAAAAAGTCTCTTGTATTTTTCCTCCTATTGGTTCTCATTCATTTCTTTTACTTAATTAAATTTAATGCACTTCATTTAATGAAAGATAATTTGCTTTCCAAAGTTATTTCAAAAGAGAAAGAAATTCTGGTTAAATTCTCATGGGTGGAATTTGTATTTTTTTGTATTTTTGTATTCATTTAGTTGCAAGATGGCTAAGGGCTGAATGTGAATGGTCTATCTTTTATGAAATCATTTTTTTACAGTACACTGCAGCATCCCTGATTTCTCACACTTCCATTAAATCCTATATTTATTTATTAAACTTATTTGCTGCTCATCTGACTATGAGCAACTCTGGGTAATTATGATAAAAATAATATACAATATACAGCATACCAAATAAATATGATAAAAGTAATCAAAGGTAAAAGGGATACCCAAGACGATGGGAGGCTAAAAAAGAGATGGAGTTGTCAGTCTAACAGCCATTCCCCCAGATTGGAAGACTGATGGATAGTTAGGTATCAGAAAATAATAAAACCATCCACATAACATTTTTCACCATCCATCTGCAACAGTGAAGGAAGGTGAAAAGCACCTTAAGAAATTCTGAAACATTCTGAGCATCAGGTAGAGAAACAGAACCTTCTTTTGCAGCAGAAGAAGATTTTGGAGAAATTATAAAGTAGATGTTAACATAGCATTTATTTCAAACATATTGGTTTGGCCTGAAGGTAGTCTTATTGCACTAGGATGCCCTTAAATTCACATAGTGGCCCCTTTCTGTATGACAAAGCATCCGGTCAACATTTGACCTGTTGTGATAAAATGCAGGTCATCTATGGTTTAATCACATACCTCCCTCTCCTTTCTCCTTTCAAGATACAAAAGAGTTTCTTTATATGAAATCAAATAACTAAATGTTTTTGCTTGATGCTAGTTTTTGCTAAATCACAAGCAATCACTTTTTGTCCCCTTCCAGTTAGATGTTCTATTACAAACTTTTGCAAAATCCAGAACCAATGTGTTGTCATCTGGGATTCCTATTATCCATAGTCTTTAGTCATGTGCTTGATGGTCTGTACAATTAGGAGGGGCATCAGGTTGGGTAGTTGCACTGAGTTTCTATATTCAACCCAAAATCTTATTGCATAATCAGGCTTGAATATATAGTAAGCACATCAGGTCGTTTGTCCTCCCCTCTTCTCTTCCTCCTCCTCCCTGTCCTTCTTCCTCTCCTCTTTTTCCTTCTCTTTTTCCTTCTCCACCTCCCTATCCTTCTTCTTCTCCTCCTTCTCTTTCTCCTTTTCCTTCTCCTCCCCATTCTCCTTCCTCTCTTCTTTTTCCTTCTTCTCCTTTCCCCCCTCCCTGTTCCTCCTCCTCCACCTCTTTCTCCTCCTTTTCCTTCTCCTCCTCTCTGTCCTTCTTCCTCTCCTTCTCCTTCTCCTTTTCTCTCTCCTCCTCCCTGTTGTTCCTTCTGTTTTTCCCTGTCTGTTTTCCTCTCCTCCTCAACCACTGCTTTTTCTTCTCTCCATTTCTTCTCCTCTTTTCTGTTCTTTTCCTCTTTTTATCCCTTCCAATTATCAGTCTTATCTTTCTTTTCTCCTGAATCCATTCTTTCTAAGTATTCTTAGCTTTCCATCTCTTTTCCTTATAAGGAAGTGTCCAGTTAATATACATTGCTTGCCCTAGCAAAATGCAAGTAAGCCACTGTTTCTTCACAGTAGGTAACACTCCTCCCATTAGCATCTTTCCGTTTGGTTTCAGAGACTTTTAATCGGCCCACGACGTTCACCAGCCTTGCAGCCATGAGCGGCAATGCCTTCGGAGGACTTGGCAACCATGCCGTTAGTGAGTAAATTCTCCTTCGGCTCTGGCTATGTCATGCTTTGGGTTGGTTTAGTAGCAAGGATGCAAAAACAGTACAGATTTGTGCAGAAAATCCAGAGAATGTAAAATACTACAAACCCTTTTCTGACACAGAAATCTATTCCAAAGAAATTTTCTTGCATCTTTTTCCCCTATCAGTTTGCATTTCCATTTCATAAAAGGAGGAGAGGAGAATTTCAGGAAAGTTCTCACTGGCACAATTTGGTGGTAGTGCTGCATTATAAAGGGGGCAAAGATAATGCACATGAATATCCTTTCATTGCATATTCATGTCTCCACTGGTCTGTTGTTTTCCATGCTTCTCACTTCCCCATTAAATCCCCAATGAAGATATCAAGGACAAAAATCATCTCATGAGATACTGAGTGACTATTTTCCCCCTTGTCCTTGAAAACCAATTAAAGAACTTCTCCTTTGGGAGAAATTCTGGCAAATTGTCCATGCAAATTCTTTCTCCCCTCCACAGCCCAATTTGATGGAGAATTTTGAAAGAGCATTCATACTCAGCTTAACATAAATTGGTACAGGTAGCCAATGAGGGTTAATAGTGTATAGGTAGTCCTTGACCCTACAACCATCTGTTTAGTGACCATTCAAAGTTAAAATGGTGCTGAATGAATGGTGATTATGACTGGTGCTCAGACTTCCAGCTATCCCAGGACCTCTCTTCAGTCTGGGATAAGTCTAGGCATGGGATGGGGTAAGATTTGGTCACTCTTGGGTATTATCTTTGTTGGGATCTTGATAGTGTATCTCTCTTGCTCCTATTAGATTTCTATTTAGCTGCATTTGTTATGATTGACCATAGTATCTTTATGGATCACTGACAGGGGATAGGAGTTGGGAGCTCTCTTGCAGTGGTCCCATTCTCTCTCATTTGGGTAGTTCTGGCTGACAGTGGGGGCATGGGGTTGGCCCAGTGGCCCTTCTCTTGGAAGGTACCACATTTAATATCTCTATGAAATGACTGGGATAGATCATCCAAAAATTCAGCATGATTTATAATCACTGTGCTGTACTCAGCTTACATTCAACCCTAAGCCTAGCTGGAACTGTCACTGAATGTCCCTCTCTAGAAGTTTTTGGGGTCTGGTTGGCATGCAACAGGCTGAAGTCAGTCTCTAGCCAGACAGAGCTTTTGCTTGTTCTCTGTCTGCTCTCTTGTTGCCTCATGAGCAGTGGCATTGACCCTGAGAGAGCAGGTCTACAACTCCAGGATCCTCCTGGACACGTGGCTCCTGTTGGATGAACAGAAGGAGCCCACGACCAAGGAGGCATTTGCCCAGCTTGAATTAATAAAACAGTTGTGGTCCTTCCTAGAGTGGGAAGATCTTGTTATAGTGGCTCATGTCCTCATCACCATTCAATTAAACATTACCATGCCCTCTCACACAAGTTCCTTTGGAAACTGCAGTTGGTAGAAAATAGAATGGCTGAGATATTGACTAGCAGTAATATCTATAGCCATATTATACCTATTATTTGGTTATGCAATGGCTACTGTTGGGTTCCAGATGCAATTCAAAGTGCTAGTTTCAACTTATAGAGTGCTAGATGACTGAGTACTTAGGGATTTGCCTGTAGTCTATGAGAGTGGGAAATTATAGAAATGAGGGAGGGAGGGAGGAAGATATAAACGTTGTAAGTGGGTTGGGCTGAGAGAGGTTGATTGGCTTAAAATCATTTGATCAGGTTTCATACCTAACAGAGGTCTAGAACTCACATTCTTGTGGTTTTCTAGGCCAGCATCTTACCATTACACCAAACTGGCTCTCATTCATTATATAAACCATATTGAGTTGACCAGAAATAACAGTGAAATAAAAAACTAGGAATAAAGAAAGAAATTTTAATTTGCCTGGTATTATATATTAGTTTGGTTGCTGATAAATATATGCAATTCTTTTGTATGTTCTTTTTATTGGCAGTTTTAATAGCATTTAATGCTGACCTATACTGCCATGAATCTCATAGATTCATCATGATATAATTTTGATGATATTGATTAAATCTGAATGTTCATGCAAAATAATACAGATAGCTCACCTGTTTGTATAAATATATCAGGAGTATATTAGTACATTTCCTCACTCGTTGTACTGAGAAGGTTAAGTCCCTTTCGAAGGGGTAGTCCATCAATAAATGGTAAAGCCTAACCTTCTAAAGATAAGATTGCCACTTACGACTAAAACTTCCTGCCACTATACTTTTTCATTCAACAATAAGCAGGACCTGCTCTTTGGAGTTGGAAAATAATCACAAACTACTATTCCCCATGTTGTTCTTGGTTGCAAAATGCAGACACTACTAGCTAAAAAAAGGATCTGAAAACAGAAGAGAATGATAGCTTAATTAATGTTTAGATCAAGCATTGAAATGAATCCATAAAGTTTGACTGCATCTGTCAACATATGCAGTCAACTGAATCTGACTGAACATATCCTATTACTGGTTGAATCCTCAGTCCCTCATTAGGGACTGATGGAAAGGAAAGTCCTAAATAATTTAACTCCAGCCACAGTTATATATTTTTGGCTAATCATTTCAAAGGCCCCAGAAGAACATATTGCCATGTTCTTGACCCAAAACCTGCACTGAATGAGCCCATGTGTCTACTAAAACACCTTGCCCATGTTGATTATGATCTGTCAAATCATTGCTGACTCTTAGTGATCACATATATCGGTGTTTCTCAACCTTGGCTACTTTTAAGATGCATGGACCTCAATCCCCAGTATTCCTTAGCCAGCCATGCTGAATTCTGGGAGTTGAAGTCCACACATCTTAAAGTGGCCAAGGTTGAGAGACACTGACATAGATAGATTTTCTCTACAATGATTCACATCCTAACCTGGTCTTTCAGATCTTCCAATAGTTTTGCCCATATTCATTCTTGTTAATATGCCAGTAGTCCAAGCAAAGACAATACTGCAGACATGAAGACTGCATAGTTTTGACTTTCAATCTTTGTAACATTGCTGGTGTTCTTCCTTCATTCAAATTATTTTTAAATCCAAAAACCTTAAAGGCATCTAGCAAACATTTAAAAGAAATAAAAGAACAAAGGCTTTAATACAAATCAGCAAACTGAAAACAAAGGAACCTATGCATAAGCAGATACAAAATTCCTTCTCAAATGAACAAGTATTACCCTGCATGTGGGCATCTCTGTTGCTTTAGGAAATTACAGATTTGTCTATTTGACTCTCAGTATATGTACATTCTCAAATTCTTTTAGGCAGGAGAATCCATAGAGAGGATCAAAGAAGTCAAGATGGCAGCCACAATCAAAGCCTTGCCTCTTTTTTACATGTGGGACAAATATAAAAAAAGGGAGGGCCTCAGTCGTGCAGCCATGGCCACCGTTTTGAGTTTTGTGACCTCCTCCTCTGCAGATGCTCTTGCTTTTATTGACTATGTTCTACTCTGCTTCTCTGGGTTATCTTCTCTGTGAGCCTCTGGATGCTGCTTTTTAAAGAATTGTTTTGTTACACTGAAAGGTGGACTAAATATTTCCCTGACATCAGTGGTTCTCAAAATGTGGTTTGGGGACCCATGGGGGTGCCCAAGACCCTCTCAGGGGGTTTGCGAAGTCAAATAAATATATTTATTTCTAATACAGTAAATATAGATAGCTATAATCCCCGTAAACCAAAGTTCTTTGGAGTCCTCAGTCGTTTTTAAGAATATAAAGGGATCCTGAAACCAAAATATTTGAGAACTATTTCCTTAAACTATTGGCTTCTTTAAGTGGGAAAGAAATCCCAGATTTAAGATTAAAAAAATCCTGCAATGGAGGAAGGTTTTTTTTCCCTAACTTTCCTTTTTCAAGTGAGATTTTCTTAAATACAGGTGGTCTTCCTTGAAGGTGCTTCATTATTTTATATGCCTTTTTAATTACATTTGCTGTGCTGTTGACTGTTAGACACAGAAACAAACAGGTGCAAATGTTTTAAAAACATTATTAAATGTTTTTAAAACCCTTCTCCTAATTTCCTAAAAATGTAACAACACTTTTCCTAATTAGTCTGGGTTTGGTTTTATGTCTTTCAGTGCTATTTGAAGGTCTGTTTTGGATGTTCTTCCTATTCATAAATAAATAAAAACTTTGGGGCTGGGTCACTTAAAGGGTTCCCCCATGTCTTTTAACAGAGGGACTGCATCTCTCCTCCCTAATCAGACTTGTCTAATCTTGGCAACTTTAAGCTGTGTGGACTTCAACTCCCAGAATCCCTCAGCCAGCATAGTTTACAAGCATAACTGGAGTCTCACAAGCATAGCTGGCTGAAGAATTTTGGGAATTGAAGTCCACACATCTAAAAGTTGCCAGGGTTGGATACCCCTGCATGAATTGCCCTTATTAGGAATGCCAAGTGCTAATGATGATCTGTTAATCTCCTTTCCTTTTCCAGCTGCCCATAATATGTATTCATTTTAAGCTCTGAGTGCTGTTAAAATAAACAAACTTGGGTTTGATTGGTAAGTACCACCCACTGAGCATATTGCTTTCTATTTCACACCCCCACCCCCTCTCCCTACCCTTCCACTTCATCATTTCAGCACCCAACGCTATGTTTGGCCACAAGGATTGCCCCAGCATGCAAAGTTTTAGCAACCCTCATGAGCCTTGGAATCGTCTGCATCGAACGCCTCCTTCGTTCCCAACACCACCGCCCTGGCTGAAGCCAGGTGAGCAGGAACGCAGCACGTCTGCTGCAGCTCATGAACGAGATAGAGATGTAGATAAAGGAGACGCTTCTCTTAGTAAAGATGACAAAGAAAGGTATGAAAAGAATACACATGCTGAGCATCATCAGGGTGACGTGGGAAAGGGAGCCACACTCAGTTTTATTCCCTATTTATTGGGACAACATAATTCATTTAAAAAAAAGATACCCAACTTGTGGTTCCAGGGGGCCACCAGTGGTTGTCAATGACACTATAAAGTATCTCTCTACCAGTATCTCTATCTCTATCTCTGTCTTTCTGTTTATCTACCTACCTATGGATGGCCAAAATCTTGTACAATTGTTAAGGTTTTAGCAACCAGGTTTTAGCCGTTCTTGCTTGGAATCTCATAAACTTTTGATATTCCAGGTGTGGAACTCTTTTAAGTTTTTAGAGGGGTGCGTTAAAATCCTTTGTGATCAGGGGGTTGGGAAATATTTAACATTAAAGAATAATTGCATTCAGTTTTTATTTTTTGTTAACATATCCTGTGGATATGTTCTGGGGAATTTACATCGATATGGTGCTAACATGTACTATGTTGCTGGATGAATCACAAGCCGGGATTAGGATTGCTAGGAGAAACATCAGTAACCTCAGATATGCAGATGATACCACTCCAATGGCAGAAAGTGAAGAGGAACTAAAGAGTCTTGATGAAGGTGGAGGTGGAGACCGCAAAAGCTGGCTTGAAACTCAGCATTAAAAAACTAAGATCATGGCATCTGGTCCCATCATTTCTTGGCAAATAGAAGGGGAAGAAATGGAAGCAGTGGCGAATTTTATCTTCTTGGGCTCCAAGATCATTGCAGATGGTGACTGCAGCCATGAAATCAAAAGACTCTTCTTCTTGGGAGGAAAGCTATGGCAAACCTAGATAGCATATTAAAAAGCAGGGTCATCACCTTGCCGACAATGGTCCGCATAGTCAAGGCTATGGTTTTCCCAGTAGTGATGTATGGCTGTGAGAGTTGGACCATAAGGAAGTCTGAGCGCAATTGTTCCCTTTGAATTGTGGTGCTGGAGAAGACTTTTGAGAGTTCCTTGGACTGCAAGGAGATCAAACCAGTCAATCCTACAAGGAATCAACCACGTAATGTGAAGAGAGCACTTGTTAGAAAAGACTGTGATGCTGGGAAAGATTGACGGGAAAAGGAGAAGGGGATGGCAGAGGAGGAGATGGTTAGATAGCATAGTCAGTGTGATGGGCTGGGCTTGGGTGGACTTCAGGAGACAGTTCAGGACAGGGAAACCTGGTGTGCTGTGGTCCGTGGGATTGCAAAGAGTCGGACACGACTGAGTAACTGAATAACAACAAAAAATGTCTGAGTTACATCATGGTCCTTAAAAGTTTTGGATAAAAAAAACATGATCTGCTTAAAAGAACAGGTTGGAAGGTACAGTTGAGAAAGCAGCCTAGAAAATAAGCAGATCTAACTTTACATCTGATGCTTTTATTTTAAGATATACAAGTTTCATTCCCCAGAAGTTTATGACTACAAATTACTTGGATTTGTTAGTCGACTAAGATTGCAATTTTTATTCTTCACTTGACAACTTGCTCACTGAACCCAAAATATTTATCCTTGTAAGCCACCTGGAGTAATGATGAATGAGTTGGGTGGCCATATAAAGTCCTTGTTGTGAATCCCCATTATCAGGAGGGCCTAAGATTTTTCTATGCCTAGTTACCTCTGCACCATTCTCTCTTTTCTGAATAGGAGGCCACATACATCAGCAGGAATTTATTTCTTTAACTGGTTAGGCTTCTATGCTAATAAATTCATAGCTCTCTGAGTGGTTTACAGGGCATCAAAACGCAAAGTTTAGAACAATCAAATCACCTAGAAAGCTCCTTACTAACAAACCACAAATATTCTACACATGGTAATAGGCTCAATCTTCCATGTCCCCAAATCTTTCCTAAAGAACCACCTCCAATTATATCTGAAAAATAATTGGCATCCATTGTAACATCCCTTCAAAGGCAAAATTTAATGTGCTGATAATTATTTGGGTAACTGCATAACAGTTTATGTTCAAGTGTGCTAAAAGGGAGTTTCAACAACCCTGCCCATGTTGAGTCTGTCAAGATCATCTTACGTTCTTGGATGCTGCCCCCTTAGACTATTCTTGATGCTCTCAATATTCCATCTCCTTACTAAATACATGGTTTGGCCTGAAGTTGAGAGTTTGTGTATTTTTTACTGATGGATCAATTTACTTAAATTTCTAGGAAAGCTTGAGTTCTGCTCAGTTATTATTGCTGTTAGAAGATGCTGGATTTGAAGTATGTTTAAGCTTAAATGTTAATTTATGTTTTCTGTAGATGCTGAACAGCATTTAATATTTACTACTACTCTTTTTCCTTTTATTATATTCCGTTTTTGTTCTAATTGTTTTTCCCCCTCTTTGGCCTTTGACCATAAATTGGATGGATGGATGGCACAGTACTTTGGGTAGCATCTCACCAGGCAATTTAGTTCTAATATTATCTGGGAATGGATAGAAATAAATTTCTTGGGTTTTAAAACCAATTGTAGAAAATAAGAATGGGACAAAAACTAAATGGTAAAATAATCCAGTAGAAACTAGCCATTTAAAACAAAAATTAAAAAGATTTGCAGAAGCAAAGAGCAAATTATTTTCTAGAAGCTATTCTTGCACTCCTTTGTGTTGTTCAGGACACTTAAGAAGCTGCTTGTGGAAAGAGGTCAAGAACGAATCACTGCCAAGACTATATTATCCACATTGGCTTGATATCTGGCTCTAAATAACCCCAAGAATATCCCAAAGGTCACAGTTCTATCCCGCTGCAACCCACTAAGCAAATTATATCTTTAGGTATCTCAAAGGGTCTGACATAAATCTATTTCAGGCTGCCTGGCTGGCTAGACTATTTGGCATGATGGAATAGAGGTCTTCTGAAGGAGGATGTTATCTGTGTTTGGAACACAAAGTATGCTATAACAAAGTATGTGTTAGCATCCCCATTTAGAACTGACACCTTGTGTCAACATCACTGAAGTAAATGAGGCTTTAGTACAACCTTCCACAGCCTACTGCCATCCAGTTCCCTTGGATTAAAAGTCTCATTATCTCCAAATAATGAGTTGTCAATGAGCTAGAAGGTGCCAAGCTAGGGAAGGCTGTTTTGACATACAATAGGCAGGGAAATAGTAGCTTTTTACATGTTGCTAAAGTCTGATCCTTACCAGCTCTGATTTTTGGCCAAACCATCTAAAATTGTTAAAAGCTGGAGCTAGTTATTTGTACTAGGCAGGTAATAAGTATGCAGGATATTTACAAAAATTTAGCCTAAGCCTCTCTATAATCTTTCTGCTGTGTTAATTTTTTGTGGTTTTAATATTTCTAGGGAAACTATTGAGAAAAGACATTCAAGCCACCCTTCGCCAGCATCTGTCCATTCTGTGAGTTCCCTTGGACATAGCCGCAGCTCAGTTGAACAAATCAGGAGCCACCTGAACTCAGAGGTTCGTGAAAAAGAGAAACCCAAAGAGCGAGAGAGGGATCATTCAGAATCGCGGAAGGATATCAATGTTGATGAGCACAAGACAAAGGACAACTATATTCCAGACAAAGAAAGTCTGACCCATGATAGCAGACCATTAGAAGAATCTAAACAAGCATCTCGGGTGCCTTCACCCTACACCAGGACACCTGTCACAGAAAGCACCAGACCTAATAGCAACTCCAGTCGGGAAGTTGAGAAGAAGAATGAGCCTGCTTATGAGAATCTGAAAAAATCTAGTGAGGTCAAAGTGAAAGAGGAGAGGAAGGAAGATCATGACATTTCTCCTGAGACACCACAGACACACCGGCCATCTGAGCAGGCACCGCCAATGCCTACAGCCAGTGTCCATCCAGGCCCTTTAGTGTCAATGCCCATGACCGTGGGTGTCACCGGCATCCATCCCATGAACACCATAAGTGGTCTAGATAGGACTCGCATGATGACACCTTTTATGGGCATTAGTCCAATTCCAGGTGGTGAACGATTCCCATATCCTTCATTCCACTGGGACCCCATGAGAGATCCCTTGAGGGACCCCTATAGAGACTTAGACATCCATCGGAGAGACCCTTTGGGCAGGGAGTTTCTTCTAAGGAATGATCCACTGCACCGCCTCTCCGCACCAAGGCTATATGATGCAGAGAGATCTTTCAGGGACAGAGAGCCACATGACTATAATAATCATCACCATCCTCTTTCGATTGACCCACGCCGTGAGCATGAAAGAGGGGTCCACCTGGATGAGAGAGAAAGGTTGCACATGCTCAGAGAAGACTATGAGCACGTACGGCTTCACTCTGTGCATCCCGCGGCCCTGGATGGTCACTTGGCTCACCCAAGTCTAATTGCTCCAGGACTTCCTAGTATGCATTATCCTCGAGTTAGTCCTTCAGGACTTCAAAATGGGATTCTCAATAAAACACCCCCCACAGCAGCCCTCAGTGCTCCTCCCCCTCTCATTTCCACTCTAGGACCTCGGCCTGGTTCCCCCCGGAGGACTACCCCTTTGTCAACAGAAATGAGGGACAGGCCACCCTCTCACACGCTCAAAGACATAGAAGCACGATAAATAATGGCAGAATGCATCCAAAAGAGAACATTAAACAAACTGAAATGTGTTGGATCTTCTTACTCGGTCAACGTAGACTTTGGTTATGACCCAACTGTATAAAATGTATAGACCCAGGTGTACTAAGGTTTTCTTTTTCTTTCCCCCCCCCCAAAAAAAATGGTTGGGTTGTATATTACATGTTGAAAAAAAAAGCTTTCAGAACCTTTTAGACAAAAGCCGGCACATTTTCTACATAGATGCTCTTTCTTTCTACTGTTTGGAATCCCTATGAGAACAAGATGTAAGTCAGTATTTCATCTCCCCCAAAAAACGAGAGTCTCTTCATTTTCTCCAGGCTGAAATGAAAAAAAAATCATGGAATTCTTTTGTTTTTTCTCCTCTGTCAGTTGTTGAAAATAACGTTATTTCGTGGGTTAGTGGGTCATATATGCAACATGGGTAAGATGATGAAAGCTTTACTTTGTAAGTATGTACATAGGAAAAAATAAGTAACATAATGCATTACTACTTCTTAAACTGCTCTTTACAGACTTTAATTGTGTAAAAGACTGCAGCTGCGGTACATCTAATGTCATAAGACAGCTATACCCCTTCAGCTATGCAATTAATTTTGAGGTTTTTCACAAAAGCCTCTTAAACTCAAAGGCGCCTTGTCAACACACTCAACCACACGTAAAGTCATACTTTCCCTGAACACATCCCTGATACCTTTTGGATGAAGAAATAAACCATCTTCATCTTCAACAAATAGTACATGGCTCTCAACTGTTGTTTGTTTTTCCTACCTAGAGCTTAAAAAAAATCCTTTTTGCTAGCTAATGTTTTGTTTTTTTCTTTTTAAGTTGAAAAATGTTGTACAATGTTAGATCGCATCCAGCCTTTTCATAGCTGGGCCACTGTGAGTCAAACTTTAAAACTCAGAAGTAGACCATTTCTGCTGAAACGCATTGAGAGGAGCCAAGCATGCTTCGAATTTAACTCCAAGAATCCAGCCAACGGGACTGGGCTGTCCTGATCTTTAGGCCTTATAAATGTGGAAAGTGGGTGAAAGGGGATTCACAATCTGTCCCGCCCCCCATTTTATAACTTTTAATATGAAAGAAGGAGGAAATTACTAAATGGATAGGAAATTACTTTGGTAACAACATTTCAATTTTATCAAATGAAGCTCATTGTCCAGACTTGGTCCGTTTGGTCATCCTTGTTTCATCCAACATTTGGAATGTAAACAAAGATTTCTCCAAATGACAAAATGAGTGTCACGAAACAAAACCTGCATTGATGCAAGCTAATCTGCCTGGGGGATCAAAAAGGCAAGATGGCAATCAGGATTATCTGATCAAAGCCCTGTTTATTTTTTAACCTTTTTTATTCCAAAGTTGCAAAAAAAAACTTGTGAAAAAAACTTTCTCAGAAGTGGCAACTGGACATTTATTATTTGATGTAATTAATAAAGCATTTTGACCTCCATCCAGGGAAGTTTCTTAAGTGAAATGGGAGATGAAACATCTTATTAGTTACATCAAACAATAAAAGTCCAGTTGCCTTTTTTTGAGAAAGTATTTTTGCATTTTTTTTAATTTTGGAACATATCATGACCTGGATTAATGAGAATATACATAGACATTTTTTAACTTTTTTTTGTGCAATGCATGTAAAAATAAGCCAGACTTTGATCATGCAGTCACAATTGCCATTTGACTTTCTAACCTCTCCCCAGATGCCTCTAAAGTTATATATTGTACCAATTATTGAGATCAAAATAATTAAAACCCAATAACAATATCCGTACAACATCCTAAACTTGGTTAGTGTTCATCTTGGGTTTTTTTGTGGTTTAACCTGCTATGAAAATCCAGTCCATTTGGTGAGTTTATACTATATATGGTACAAATAAAACAAACTCCAAAATGGTCTTCCAGATTTTTGCACCCAAATTCCTAACTGAGTAAGCAAGTAAAGAAGTGCATAGAGATGAACGATGGGGGTTGAAGTCCAAAATACTGGTGGACAACTGGTTGATCTCAGGCGTTGCCTTAGTGGTTCTACCCACACTCATTACTTAGCAAACAAAGGGCACCGATGCTTCAAGATGTTTTTCCCAAAACCTCATATCTTGGCTTTGGTTGGATCTGACAGGTGTTGAAGCTCAATAACAATTGGAGTATACCATATTGCCTGCCCTTGTGTGGGTTGTGAGTTTAGTGCTGGGCCTTAAAAACCTCATCTTTTCTAAATGCCGTCTGTTGCAAACTTGATACCTCTGGTGCTATATAGAGTAGCAACTTGGAACTCTAAGGATTTTGGATATCCTTGCCATTTGGGAAGAAGAAATCTTTTTGTTCTATTTTGGAGTGGGTACCAATTTTCTTAACCCTTTTCCTACATTCAAACTCTAGTTGAATATTCACCAATATAAGGGTAAGCCTTCTTAAGTGGGATCGTGCAGAACTACGCTATTAGCTTTTAAGAAACATTGGCAAGATGGTGCTCTTATGCTGATCTTTTCCCATATTCCCATAATTGTAGTGAAGGGTAGCAGAGACCCATAAGCACCATGTTGCCTGCAACCTCCTCTGGCATCTACAGAACCACCATGATTATTCCGGAAATGAGAAAGGGCTTATGTTTCATGAGATCATCCAATATCGGAAATGCCCATGATCTCATTTGAAATCTCACACATTTTCAGGTCAGAAGATTGAAGTCTCACAAGATTTGGGGGATGTTTTTGTGTTTAAGAATTCCAAAGTTGCATGAAATTTACAAACCCATACAATTTTGGCCAATTCAAAAAGGATATTGTGCTTGATTTTGGGGGTGCTCATCCCATTACTCAAAATTATGTGATGATGTTTGTAAAGGGTTGCCACCATGCATTGTATGATGTTGATTTCTGTGATGATTTTAGCATCAATCACAGGCAAAAGGAAATCACAAGTGTCCTATTTTTTCCCCCAAAATAGAAATTGTTCCCATATGTTCAATGCCTCTGTTCTCATGAGTGTCTTGTTTTTAAATGCTGAGTTCTGCTTTGAAATACTCTTTGGAGAGAATATGACTTTATCAGAAAGCGTACAATACCTTGCCTCCTAAAAACTGTAAAAATATGTGTATGGGATTAAAAAAATAGTTCCATTGGTCTTCTAGTGTTAAAGTGATATCTCAAATTGTTTCTCCTGTTTTAACAAAAAGAAAAAAAAGTCTATTACAGACGGCTGTTTCTAATGATCAGAAATCTATTTTAGTAGTCAACTAAAAAGTTTTAGTTGTGAATTTCAGATTTTGTGAACTCCAGATGTTGTGCAGTGTTTTTTTAAGAACAAAACAAAGAAAAAAAAGAACCCTGAAAAATATGTACACAGGCACTGTAGTGATAGCTTTCAGTATTGTATAAAAATATTGTTATATACAAATCTTTTTTGCTGTTTCTCCTGTATGTAATAAAAGTCCTTTCTAAATCTTAACGTGAAAAGGAAAAAAAATCAACTTTGAAGCGACATTCAATCCACAGCATGTTTCCTCATGAGCAAAGCCTTGTGTAATGTAAAATCTGTGCCATGTTATTAAAAAATGTGAACTAAACTGGTAGGCATTCTTTGTTTGGCATGACCCAGCTCAGAAGACAAGACTTGGCAGGAGCCCACCAAAACAACCATCGGCACTTGCTGGACTTCAGCTCCCATCATTCTTGACTCTGCAGGGTTGACTAGGAGGGGGAGTGCAAAATTGGCTCCCCATCTCTTGCCCCAAAGGACCCGTTTTCTCTTTTTCCATCACCATCATCATAATATTTACCATAGCAACAGAATACTTACTTAGAGCTTGGATTATACAGCTTTAAGCCATTTTTCACGTTTGTTGCAAGCTGTGGAGCTGAAGAGGACTCACTTTTGTCTGGAGTTTTCTACGTTTTGGTGAACGATCATTTTAGATGATCTAGCCATTCCATTCATTTTCTCTCTCGGTTCTTGTCAAAGCCCCATTATGAAATTATTTGTTATTTTTAACCTTATTAAAATGGTGTCACTAGAAGGTGCCAGAGGTGCAGCTCCCCCACTGTGTGCAACTTAGAAGTGAAATGTGGGTCTCTGTGTGTGCTAAATCTCAATATCCTACTCAATTTTGTAGATTTCTCTTAAATGCAAGGCCAGATGCTGGCTGTGTTGGCAAGACATGTTTCTCCGTGATTAAGTGAGCAGTGCTTACTAAAATTTATCACATACCCAAACATGTCTGTCTGTCTGTTTGTCTACCTACCTACCTACCTACCTACCTATCTCTATCTATCTATCTATTGATCTATCTATCATCTAGCTATCCCACAGAAGACAAATGTCCAAAATTTCATGTCTCCATGGGATCACACAACGTACTTGATCTTAAATCTCTGTTTTAAGAAATTTATATTTAATCTTAAATATAATTACCAAAATGCTCTAACAAGATGCTATGCCCAAATGAAACCTTATGATGGTCTATTCCAATAGCTCAGTTTACAAACCAGATGCTGGCTGAGTTCCTACAATACATTGACCCACAAAATACTCAACCTCATTGTAGTCCAATATAGCAGGATGTATTCATTGATAAGCCTTGGCAACTTTCATTGCATTTGGAAGAATGTGACATAGAAACCATCATTATAAAGAGAAGCAATATTGACTTGGCTCCGGTAGCAAATGCCACCATCTATTTAACGCAGATCTCTGGTGAAGGAAGAGCTGCAAGAAGTAATTCCATTCTATGTCTCTGAAGTTAACAGATCTGAGAAGGACAACTACTGAAACTTAATAAGAGACATGAACGTTGGGTCCTTCTCATCCTTTGACTGATTGGCAAGTGCCCCAATTATGCTAATAGTGTGACATCAGACCTGTATCAATTTAGAAGTATTGTATTTCAAAATAATCTCTCCCAATTTAATATGAATGCGTACTGAAGTGGGGGAACCTTATCTGTCCGCACCCTGAATGCAAACCTGAAAGAAATGAGAGGCCATTCAGATTATATACATAAATAGCAATATGGCAGCATACCCAGATTAATTTCATGGACTTTTTTTTATTTAAAAAACTTGAATTTTCATGAGTTTTCAGTGGTAAAACTGTCAACATTCGAAGATCTTCTGAGATTTCAGCCAGTTTTCATACTTAAATTTATTTTTTGCCACCTGAATCTGTGTGATCATGGAGAAAATCTATGTGGTCACTAGGAGTTGACAACAAAATCAAATCAAAATCATAATCAAAATCAGGTACCAAGTAGCATCTATAATTATAGCTGGCTAATTCATGTGTTGTCTCCGTCTTTGATGGTCATCTAGGTTGCCTCCATCCTCAAGGTCACTATGCACTGCCACAGCATTCCCCTGAAGTGCATAAATGTTTGCACTCACTGGAAGAAATTACCTGCCTGTGCAGATAAAGAAACTGAAATGGAATGAGAAAAAGAATCTGATTAGTCAGTATAGTTGGAGAGATCCTTCTGATTAATATAAAATAGAACATAACAGTGGTAGACACTAGAGGCAGAGGTTGGGAGCCCCTAGAAGTTGGGAGAAAGTATACATGTAGTCGTCAACTTACAACCATTTGTTAGTGACCAAAGTTACAATGGCACTGAAAATAGTGACTTATGACCGATCGTTGTAGCGTCCCCACAGTCACATAATCAAAATTCAGATACTTGGCAACCAGCAGACATTTATGATGGTTGTAGTGTCCTGGGATCATGTGATCACCATTTGCAACCTCACAATAAGCAAAGTCAATTGGCGAATCCTGATTTGCTTAACAACTGAATGAATCACTGAACAGCAGCAATAATTTGCTTCACGGCTATGGCGATAAAGGTCATAAAATTGGGTGCATCTCAATTAACAACCACCTTGCTTAGCAACAGAAATTCTGGTCCCAAGTGTGACTGTAACTCGAGGACTGCTTCTAAGTGTATGTCACATACCCATTTAAGAGTTGTGCTTTCAACTCCCTTTTTAATTCTGGCAACTGCCCTCAGCACTTTTCTTGACAGCATTTTTCAGAAGGTTTCCATTGCCTAATTCTTCTTAGGGCAGAGAGGGTTACCTGGCTGGCTTCCTGCCTAAGGCTGGACTACAACTCCCAGCCTCCCAGTTTCTAGCCTGGTGCCTTAGCCACTACGCTAGTGACTGTTACACAGTCTTGCATCCTTCTCTCTTTTTCTTTTAAATGCCTGTCTGTCATTATTTTGTTGCATATTGTCCCTCCTGGCTGCAGACAGGCATGGCAATGAATAAAAAGTATAATTTGAAGCGAGTCTTCAAGTTACTGTGTTCTCTCTTGTAAGCTCTTCTGTAATTCTTGCCAGCATCTGATTGCAAGACATCAAAGTTGACAAACTGGTTCCTTTTTCCATACTTCATTGATATCGCACATTTTTAACAAAAAAACCCCAAAACACCTTGTACTTTCTAATTGCCTTTCATGGTTTGACACAATGAAGCACTGATTTAGTTCTGACAGTTATGATTACTGACAGAAGAGCTGCATTTCTTTCTTGCAGATCTTAAAGAATGCTCATCACCAAATCACCTTGATGGTTGTTAAGGGCCATGGATGGGTCTCAGTTCAGCTCAGAGAAGTTTTGAGAAGCATCAGGAATGCTTTTTTTCCGAAGTAGATTTTTTTCTCATGTTTTGATAGAAAACATGAGTCCTGTTAGAGGACTTGTTTCACATGCCTTTGTAAGGAGTCAAGACTGACTTGAAAACAACTAAATAAATAAATCTATCATCAACAAAGCAATCAACAACAAAACAACCTTAGGACTGTTCCATCTAAGCTGGTAGAAAACAAGACTTGGAGGACTTCTAAGTAATCAACTTCATTAGTTCATGCACTTATGTACTGATGATGTCATTTAGTAAAGTAACGACCCATCTGCAAACCCAAGAAATAATGCTTGGTGGACTCCACAAATGCAACATGCCAATTGTGAGCTACATGTATTTTTATTTCTATAGTGCCTCAGGGACCAATATAGCTCCTATAGGCAGGTTAGAAAATAAAGAAATAAAGGAACAGGTTGGAAAGTCCACAGGTCCAAGCTGTGGGGAGATGCAAAGTTAAGTTTAGGAGTCTATAAGGGATGGGGAGAAACAATATCATTTTATTTATTATTTTATTTATTTGATTTCTATAGATGCCCATCTGAACAAATGACTTTGGACAGCATGCATCATGAGACATTTTGCCTGGAAAATTGGCATCCTAATACACTCAATTATCGAATATATATATATATAAATAAAGGTAAAGGTTTCCCCTGTCATGGGTGACTCTTCGTGGCGGTGCTCATCTCTGATTCCAGATGAGGGAGCCAGCATTTGTCTGAAGATGCTTCTGTGGTCAAATGGCTAGCAGGACTATATGCCAAGGCACATGGAACATATTTGGCACATGGAAGGTAACAAGATATAACATATACCTTCCCACTGAGGTGGTACTTATTTATCTACTTGCATTTTTACAGACTTTTGAACTGCTAGGCTGGCAGGAGCTGGGGCAAATAATGGGAGGTTATCCCATTATCTCTCTATCTAAAAATATAAATAACAAACTCCCTGGACCCGAGATTGAGAAAACACAGACCACTCATAGGGGTGAGAAGATAGATAAAATATCTGTCTGTCTGTCTGTCTACCTACCTACCTTTGTTTGTTGTTCAGTCGCACAGTCATGTCTGACTCTTCGCAACCCCATGGGCTGCATTACGCCAGGCCCCCATGTCTTGCACTGCCTCCCGGAGTCTTCCCAAGCTCACACCCATCACACTGACTACGCTATCTATCCATCTCATCCTC
>JANHZU010003627.1:21814-34096 GCA_032468055.1 Acrochordus granulatus
TGTCTGGCTTCTCTGATGAGACCTGTCCAGTATGGTTGAACCTCTGGCAGAGCTCTCATCTTCTTCAGAGCACACAAACCCCTCAACCACAGCAAGGTGGTGCCTCACTGGGGGGACTCAGAAGCTTACTCGTAACCAATGCTACTCCCATAATAGAGATGTTGCATAGACAGACTGAGCAGAGACCATGATTACCTGGCTACTATATTTTGGACCAGCTGCAGCTTCTGAATGTTTTTCAAGAACAACTTCATGTAAATAGCAGAAGTCCATATATGAGGTGACAAGGGTATGAGTTACTGTTCATTAAATTCAGGATATGCTGCAACTGTTATACAAGTTAAAGCTGGGTAAACAGTATAAACTGGTATACAAGTTAAAGCTGGGTAAAAGCTGACCATGATTTCTACCTACTCTTCCAGTAAAAGCCAGTTCCAGAAGAACCCCAGACTGAAAATCTGTTCTCTGTGGGACAGCACAACTCCATCTACATCCAAGATAATTGGATAATTTATTTTTGGAATCAGAAGGATTTTGAATCAATAAACACTCCATCTTACTGGAATTATTCCTTGATAAGCTTATATGTATTTTCTTATTCTATTTCTATGCATGCTAGATGTTTATAAGTTTTGAATTTATTATTACGATACATTAAAAATATAACACTTTTAAAAAATAATACTGGTGCAAGAACCAGTATCATGTAAGTCTTATCATTAGATGGCATCTTTAAACTTCATATGCATATTTAAATTAATGTTGTTCAATTATCTTTATATGAATAATGTTCATGTAGCATAATTTAAGAGTAATCCAGATGGATTTACTTCTGAATAAATACATATACGATTGCAGTGTAAAAAAGGAGTTGAAAAAATATAATTCTGTAAAGTTAGTCTCTTACAGAAAAAATATAGAAGATAAAATCATCTCTCATCCAGTAAATTCAACATCTGACCTGCTTTTCTGCCAACAATAAATATACAGTATAGCAAATTATAGATTGAATTTAGATCTGTCTGATTGTTTTACTTCTCAGGCATAGCCTGACAATTACACTTTTCATCATCTCACTCATAAACACCAACTTCAGTAAATGTACTTTGCAATTTACCTGGAATAGTATCAGTTTCTTGGATCGCATCATCTGTATCCTATGAATAAGATATACAAATATAGTGACATAAACTATACGTAACTTACATGGTTATAGTCCCACAAATCTAATTTTTTCTTCTTCAGCAGTTTTCTTTTAAATATATTGCTGGGTAAGCATATTTGGGGGAACAGTCTAATTTTATATGAACCTATGAACCAACTTGATATGAAATGGCACAAGGTAAAGAGTCTGTGTGTGTGCATGCGCAAGAGACAGTTAGTGAGAAATTGCTTTTTACCATTCTACGTTTTTCATCAGATCAGGCTATACCCATTATTGATGCTGCCTGCCCAATGACCTTTTCATGGATAACGGCACTACAAAGGATAAAAATATATTTATTCCTCATCACTAGCAGGCTGTAAAAAATATAGTATATGAAAGAATTGTTGTTATGTAGAACTAAGAATCACCTGAACAGTTCCTAAATTAGATGATGTGATAAACTTGGTGCTACCCTTTTGTTTTTTTCCTTCACAGTGCATTTCTTTCAGGATATATTCTGTTCTCCCTTCACTAATTTACATATTATCTTCTATGATATCTGAACAGAGCAAACTAAGGTTCTCCTCACTTGTGGCAATGAGTAAACTAAGATTCTTCTGACTTCTTGTAAAATGGTAAAGATCTAAACTAGCGTTTTTCTTTCCCTCCATCAAAAGTTGAAAAATAGTAATTGTACTGCTTATCAAACAACTAGAAAGCTTACATATTAATTGTTCACCGTTGTTTATGGAATATTGAAGGCACCAGATGCTTCATGAATAAAAGAAATAATCATCTCCTCCCCAAATGAACCCACTTCTGTTGGAAACTTATCCCAATTCCAGCCTCTTCCATACCAAAACACATGCCCAGGAAGAAGTTTGGACTGAAACTTCATTTATTACATAGAAGATATGCATATAGTGATTCTAGTGATTCTTATCTAAAGCAATATTTTTCAACTTCAGCAGTTTTAAAATGTGTGGACCAACGCCCAGAATTTCCCAGCCAGCATATTGGCTAAGGATTTCTGGGAGCTGAAGTCCACACATCTTAAAGTTGCCAAGTTGAAAAACACTCATAATATTACAGTAAAAGAAATCACTATTTATGAGTTTTGGTTCATGTTGCAGTCTATGTTATGTTATGTTTCAAAAGTGGGTGTCTTAGAAAGTACAGAAATACAGAAAAATGAAAAAGAGCAAAGAACTGCTTTTGATAATCAAAAAGAAACATTAAAAGCCTTGAGGAGATAATATATAAAAAAAGCTGAGAGCCTGCCAGGAGGACCTGAATGAGATTCATGCTCAAGCATGCAAGAAAAAAAATCTAGAAGTTTGAACTTTCTGTATGTGGAAGGTGATCAGTCTCTTATGGATGCCATATTTACAGGATCAATTGGCGTAGGGAGGTTTTACTGTATGCACACAGCTTCTTGAGTGTCAGATTTAAATCAGTTCATAGTTTGAACCTAATGGTGGTTTGGGGGGGTGTTTTTGTTTGTTTTTGAGATTTAAAAGTATTAATCTTAGGCAGTTACTCAGGAAACAATTGCTCTTAAATATGTTGGAAAAAACAGTGAAATTCCAAATTCCTTCAAGAGCTGTAAAAATAAATAAAGAATATATCAAATGTATCTTGTGGACAGAGAATTAGTGAATTATAGCATCTTCTAATATCATTCGGCCACACTGAGGCAATGTAAAACCTGTGTTCATTACTGTTCAATTCAGACAACAATTGAATGACTCTAAAAAGTGTTAAAAATCACTGGCAGGGATTCTACCTGAGTCTTAATTGAACCACTGATTTTTCTAATATACAGCTCCAACACCTTCCATATACAGATTGGCTATCAACAAATCACTGAATAGGGACTGAAGTGGAAGAGGAGGCATGTGAAATCCAAAGGCAGTGATCCTTATATTGTAGATAGAGCAGCTGGGTCTGTTTAATCTTTCACTATTGAAATTTATGTTCTTTTTTTTGTTGAAAGAAAAATGCTACAATTCTATTATTTATTATCTTTTAACCACTTTTTGTGTATAAAAAAGTATAAAACTGTCAATCTTTCTCCAATTTAAGTCTTGACAGTTTTGCAAATTAAGCAGCAATTATATTTTTGATGGCTGAAGAGTTTTATAACAAAATGATAATAGACTTCTGTCTTTTATCTTGTTATAAATTGTTTTATAATTCATCAATAACATGCAAAACAGGTTAGCTGTATTTATAATTTTGACAGGATGTTTTCTGCTGTTGTGTATAGTATTAAATATATTTCCCTCCCTTCAAAAATAATAAGTTATATATAGATACTTTGACCAATAAAAATACTTATTCTTTAAGCAAAATTTTAATTTTTTATTTATGTTTTTAATTCTTCAGTTGCACTGAGTCACAATTGTAAGTAGAGCTGCCACAGAAATTGAT
Organism: Acrochordus granulatus; assembly: GCA_032468055.1. NCBI lineage: Eukaryota > Metazoa > Chordata > Lepidosauria > Squamata > Acrochordidae > Acrochordus > Acrochordus granulatus. The sequence continues at coordinate 25,395 of JANHZU010003627.1, forward strand.
TAAATATTTTTGAAAATGACAGATTGTTAAAAAAATATTTTTAGTTATGAACTACTATCATCCTATTTGATTAATATATAATTTTTCAAATTTTCTACTAAAATATAATTTGACTACTCTCCACTCTAGACTATATGAATCAATATAGTACATTTACCAGATCACTCAAGTACTTTTGAGTATTTCACTTTATGCAGATTATCAGCATATAAACTGTAGAACCAGTGTGGTATAGTGCTTAAAGTAGAAAACTAAGAGCAGTGTGATCCAAATTCTACTCTGCCCTTTGTTGTGAAACCTCACTTGATGACTTTGGTGCTTGAAGTAGAAAACTAAGAGCAGTGTGATCCAAATTCTACTCTGCCCTTTGTTGTGAAACCTCACTTGATGACTTTGGGCCCACCACTTTCTCTCAGTCTAATCTACCTCACAGGTTGTTTTTTTTTTGGAGAAAAGTAGGAGGATTGTGTGCACCACCTTGAATTATTGAATGAAAGAAAAGATATAAATATAACACGACATAAATCATCTCCCAAATATAGACTTGCTAGTAATTTTTTAACTCACCTGATCTTCTGTGGATTCAGCTGTAAAATAACAAAAGGTTATTAGAATATAGTTCATTTTTGCATGCCAAATATATTCACAAGTGAGAACTGCTAACCCAATGGGAATAAATCTACTCCCTCTTCTATATAACTTTTCAATTTTTGAATAGTGCTATTATCTCTTCCCTCAATTATCTCACCTGCAAGATAAACTTATTCAAAACTTTTAACCATTCTTCATGGTTTTCAGACTCCTCACTAACTTGATAGCCCTCCTCTGAACTTGCTCCAATATATCAGGTCTTTTTTGAACCATAGTGTCCAGAACTGACCACACAATTCCAGACTGGAGTTCTGCTCGGGCAAAATAGAACAACTGTCTCCTATGTTCTGAACTTATTCCTCCCATAAATGTGTTGTAAGACAGAATTACCCTTTCAGCCACTGCATCAAAATGCTGGCTTGTATTTAATTTGTGGCCAAAAAAAAATGCATCCAGATCCTTGTACTATTGCCAAGTCAGATTTCCCTATCCTATATGTGTGCATTTTATTTTTCCTACTCAGAAGCAGAAGTGTATATTCCGCTCTTTTAATTCTATCCTATTAATTTCAGCACATTGTTCAACCCAGCCTGTATCTTTTAAATCTCCATCTTCTCCTCTAAAGTATTATCCACATCTCCCAGTTTTTGTGTCATTATAATAATCATAATCTGATATGTTTTGGTAAATATGCATTGTAATGTGGCCAGAATATCATAAATAAAAATTAAATTGATTTTTGATTGATTAATTAAAGAATCATACAAGACTTCAAAAGAAATCATTCATTGAAATTAGGGGGTGAGATATCATTTTGAAAAAGTTCAAACAGAATTCTGTGACATCCTTGGAAGTCAACAAATGAATGTGTAACACTTACCTTTTCCCACTGGTATGTCAGTTGGAGAAAAAATATCTATAGCACTATGATTCAAGGCCTCCTCCACTTCCTTCTGTCTAATTGTCCAGTTAGACACCTGATCACTATGTCCCCTTTGCTCCTCTGAGCTGAATGAGGGGAGCTCATCAACTTCTGCCTTCCTCAATGACATCCGAATGTCTGAGCTGGCATAAGTATAGCCATGGCCTGCAGGGCAGATCTCTTTAAAAGTTTCTGTAAAAGTAGCCAAGTACAAGATTTATTTTAAATAATTAAACTATAAAAGGAAATAGCTGAGATTTACAATCTCAAATAATCTAATTCAACTGAAGAAATTATCATATTTTTTTTCAGTTACAGATATAAGAGGTGCTGGGACATACATCCTCTTCTTATGATAGTCTGTTTTGATAACTTCCACGATCAAAATATTCCAGAACTGAAAAATGGAAGTCACCAACAGAAAGAAAGTAATGTTTGCAGGGTTGGATGTGTTATTTGTAAATGCAATCTCCTGTTAACTAATATTAGAAACTATGACTGATCTTTCAGTGATAGCAGCCAAGAAAACAGGACACAGAAATTCTCACTGTTCCTCTACTGCAGAAGGATAAAAGTTCTTCTTCTAAGGTAGTGTTTTATGACAGCTGTATTTGGAGCAATCTTCTTCTCCTCTCTTGGCTGCCCGATTAGTACAGCTACGTCTTCCATTATTCTTCGTAATGGAGTTTGCTGCCCAATAACTGGAAGGCATCAATTTATACACTGAAAAGCCATACATCTTTATTTTTCATACTTTTGTCATGCTATAGTTGTTTTTTGGAGCCCTAACCTCCTTTTATATAGTACTCCATATTCTCTCTGACTCAAGGCAAGTTACTGTGGATGGCAAAAAGCCAAACCTCTATATGTATGGTGCTTCTGAAACCACTTTTTGGCAGAGAACATGATGGATTCCAAAACATTTAGCACAATCACAGGATTTGACATAACTGGACAACAGTAGAAATAATATGGTTCCAGCAAGAAAGCAGAGATCTTACCAGAGCCCAACAATGGGCATATCTCACAGTTTCGCCCCCATCCTTTGCCAACACGACTACAGCAGCAGATCTGTTTGGTGATCTGCTGATTAAGGGGCATACTACACGTTCCTTTTATCACTGAGCGATAGCACAACCCTTGTTCTGTGGAAACTGCCTTATCCGCTGAAACAAAATGATGGATTATTTCATCAGATACAGTTGCCAATTTTCAAAAATTCAAATAAAAGCACAGGATCTTTAGATGTTCTTTAGAGAGATGTCTGAAGTTAATCCTCCCATTTTCAGTGGGTTTCTTATCCAGATAAAAACTCATTTTCAAAACACACATAGCCCTTTAGGAAGAGTAGTACTTATTTCTGAATAAACAAATATAGATTCTTGTTTTCTTTTCTTTTAATTTATTAAATTTATATGCCTCCCATCGCATTCTCAGTGAGTGGGCTGGACTTTTTTCTCTATCTTGATGTTCCTACCCAATTCAATTTCTTATACTTTGTTTCTTATTTTCATCTTATTTATGTATTGCTGCAAGGGGCGTGGTTGCCTAGTGGTTAAAACGCTGGGCTTGACGGCTGGAAGGCTGGTACCTGAGTTCAAGATCCAGGTGCCATGTAATGGGGTGAGCTCTGCCAACCTAGCAGCTCAAAAGCATGTAAAAATGCAAGTAGATACATAGGTACACCTATTTCAGTGGGAAGGTAAAAGCGTTCTGTGCACCTTGGTGTATTGTCATGCTGGCCACACATTCATGGAAGCATCTTAAGATAACACTGGCTCTTTGGCTGTGAAACTGAGATGAGCACTGCCCGCTCAGGTCAGACATGACTAAAAGAGGAAACCTTTACCTTTACTTTTTTAATATATTGTTGCTTTTTTATTATACCTAAAGTAGAAGTGTGTGTAAAGTATTTTTACTGGAAACTATGCTATAAATTAATAAATTGTCCCTCGACTGTTTTTTGCAGATATTTCATTACAAAGTGCAGATGTTTCATTACCAAACTAGGTAACTATCATGATGATGTTAAATTAAATATAAACATGGTGATGTTACTTAGTTTAGTAATTAAACTTATACAGAAAAACAATCAAGCTCACAAAGCACCTAGGATTTCACCTTGAGTTATTTATAAAAAATAAACATGAGGGATAAAAATCAAATAAATAATCCACCAGGGACATACCTGGTGTGTCCCAGGAGGTAGACCATCTCTGCTGTGGTACCCCCTTATGGAACATTCTCCCCTCACCCAAAGTTCCCTTTCTGCTCCATCCCTGCTAATATACCAGAAGTCCTTTAATATCTGGCTTGTTATGTCACCAGGCTTGGGAGTCAAAGAGAACCAATAACATCTTAATATGGCTCCACTATGTTCACTGTGTTCACTATGTTCAAGCCCATGATTTGTATATCTTGCTTTTTAAATATATTTTGATTTTAGTATTTTTTTATAATGACTGTATTTGTATTTGATTGTTGCATGCCACCAGGAGACAATTCTTGTGAAATGAGAGGCTTTACAATTTGATAAATAAATAAATAAATTGAACAAACAACTAATAGAACAGATAGGAACAACGGAGAAGTCATTTTCAGAATGGTATATCCCTTGCTCAGAACAGGCCAGTGGCAAGTCTCTATTAATGTTGTCATTTCTGCTGAACAAGGAAAAGCATTTGTAGTTTCATTCACTGAGAATAATTACTACAACATAAAACAATTCTTTTTGCTATTATTCAATTCCATAAATTTATTATGACTTAACTTTCTAACAATAGCAATTAAAAAACGCTAAGGCAAACCATTTAAGACTTACAAATACAGTGACTGCGTGATGGGTCCAGCATTTCACCAGGCTTACAAGTACAGATGAAGCTGCCACGGGTGTTTGTACATTCTGCATTTTTACAAATGCCTTGAATTACACATTCATTAATATCTGTAAGCAAAGAGAACAAATGAAATTAACCAGGCTTCAGTAATCATAGAATCATGTAATTAAAGAATGGTAGATTATAAGGACCATAATGGGTCATCTAATCCAATTGCCTACAATGTGCAGGAAAAACAAAAAAGGCATCCATGAGAGGTAGCTTTCTAAGCTTTCCTTAAAACCTCAAAAAATGGAGAATCCATAATCTCCATACGTATAGTATCCTACTGTTGTACAAATCTTATCATTGGGATGTTTCCTTTATTTTTACATGAAATTTAGATAGCTGCACAATATTTTATTAATATAAATTATCAATGTCCTGTGGTAGCACATAAAACAAAAAAAGGAAGAAAAACCCATTAGATCTGCAGCATCTTCCCAAATTTTCAATCATTTAAAAAAAAGTATTTCTGTGATAGCAAGAAAGAATGAAAAATATAGAATTTGCAAATATATTTCTTATCAGACAATAAATTTTATTCAATAAGAAGATGCAAGGCAAAGATGGATAGGATTCTAATTACAGAGTAATATTTTATTGAATAAATTTAATATTTAATAATTTATTGAATAAATTGGCTTTTTGTACACTAAAGTAATTGGAAGTTGGATGGCGTATTCTGTACATTTTAATTATTATTATTATTATTATATCTCTCTGCTCCAAAGGAACAGTACCTCATTGTGGTGGAATGGCATTCATGCTCTAGTAATGCTAAGGGCTGTGCTGAACAGATGCCATCATATCAGACATAACTTAACTAAAGAGTTAGACTAAATTTCTTCCAAAAACCCATTCAATATGGTAAGAATACATAATTTGAATTTCATGTCAGATCGATTGTTGTCCAAATGTTGCATTGGATGCTTTGGCTTCTGAGCATCCATTGAAAAATATGCTACAGGCCTCTGCTAAGTGACCAGGGCATAGAGCTGACATGTTACTGGAAGGTAATCAAAAGGGAAGTATTTGATCAAAGAAAGAAAACTACACAATTATGGAATGTTTCTATCAATCAGAAACATCAAAAAGTGGATTTCAAAAGTAAATCTTCCAGCTTTGGAAAGAAAGAAATCTGGATTTAGAGATTAGGGTGCAGAGATTTAAGATGTGTAATTTTAAAACACAAGTTTTTTTACCAATGCTGAATTGAAAACAATTGAAAAACAAGCAACTCAAAATTCAGGTTTATTCAGAATCAACTATAATTATACCAATTTGCGGAATGAGCAGCAAAGCAAATGGACAATTGTTATTAATGAGAAACAACAAAGAGAAGAAACCAAAGTTGCTGAAGAACTGCGAGCACTATTGATTACTAGTTGGGAAAATTAAGGACTGAATGAAAAATGCTGAAAGAATGTGTTTGCAAAAATTTAATCAAATTAACAAGACAACTTTGGCAAAAACGGTGAAGAATATTGGAATAAAATTATTCCATCTAAAACCCAAACAAACCAACTGATGTATGCTGCAGCCTACGTAACCACTGAAGAACTGGGGATTAAAATATGAAGACATGAGTTATTAAGAAGAAAAATCTAAATGGAAAATGTTATTAGAACTACAAATAAAGAAAATTTGCACAGAAATTTAAGAATTTAAAGAATTTGAGTAAAGAAAATTTGAAAAATAAGAAAATCAAAACTAATCTGTGTGAAAACACAAATGGGAAAGTAAAGGAATTGCAGAGGCTACAGAACAATTGAAACAAACAGTCATGGCTACTGCAGAAAAGATCAAGTAATATGACAAGCAAATAATTCAATTCTAGTAGAATTTACAGTTTAGAGCAAATCAGTATCAATTCTACAAAATCCTTGAAAATAGGACTGATCACAATAATGAAAACCCTGACAAAGAAGAGACTCTAAAATTCTGGAAATGTTTGTGGGAAAACAATAGGAATCACAATAAGAATAAAACATGGATCAAGTAAGTTGAAAATGCAGTGAAAATACACAGTATAGAAGGCATTAGGATAACTGAGGAATGGTCATAAAACATTGGAAAAATATGAAATACTAGAACTTGCAGATCAGAACATATGAAAAACGAAATTCATTATTCTGCCAATTGTGATGGAGCCTGCAGAGTGATACCCAAAGGAGTTCCTCAGTATCTGGAAATATTGAATTTATCAGACATCTTTATTTTATAAATATACCCACCTGCTTAGAATTGCCAATATTTCTATATATTACTTTAATAATTGTTAGGTCATTGGTTAGGATTGAATTATTAAGTTTTTGCCAGACTTTGAATATAACGATAGATTACCCATACATAATATCCCTCCATGGATATCTCCTTATCATAGGGGAAGGGCATGCAATGCTCTGATAAGGTTGAGATCTTTGCTAGCAGTAATATATTCTAGAAGAAGGTCACCATACCAGATGGATCTTAGCACAACAGCCAGACTAAGCATATCCATCAATCTATTGAATACAATGCAAAAACAGAAAAGGAATCCTTTAAGGGATTGGTTGTGGTCTGGGTCAACAAGGACCCTGTCAGATGTTCCTGAGCATCTGTTGACAGGTGCAATGGGACACCAGCACTGCAACTGGGCAACCAAGGCCTAACTCTGTAGGATTATTGGGAAAACAATAACCACAGACAAAATTATGCTATGTTTGACAATTACACCATTATAGCCTGTTATTATAATTCGGACCCAACAAAGTGGGTTACTTAAACTGAATGTGTGAACATTGGAAGTTATCCAGACTCAAATATCACTGAACTATTAGAAGATCAAAGGAGATTCATTGCCAGAAATAAAATATTCAGGAATGCAGAACTAGAAGAAATTCAGAAACATTGTAAAAATGGAAGACCCAAACACAATAGTAGAACATGTTGATGAAGATTCTTGGTCATCCAAGTAGAATTGTCTGGAGGTTGAGTCAGACAACACTAGAAAAAACTCAGTTCAAAATATAAGTTTTGAAGAATAAATTTTGAAGAATAAAGAAAAACATCCCAATGATAAATATAAGATAACATTTGAAAATATAAAGGTGTTATGAACTACAAAAATAACAACAACAGAGCCAGTACAGAGCAGCACTGAAACAACCTATAAATTGGCCCCCTGATAAAAAAAATTAAACAATATTCAGAATTACCAGTGGAAAGACAAAGACTGCCAACACTGAAAGTATTGCCTCCCAAAAGACCTGGCACCTGTAATGAAGAATGTGAACAAGGTGCTCATAAGGATTAAAATAATATTAATTTAACAGATCATTCAGCTTGCCTGCAATACAGCAGTGATGACTACAGAAGAACTGAAATTAGAAAACCAACAGCAAAATCATACTCAATCCCAAAAGTGGAAGATCAGACTGGAGGCCAAATTTAATTAATCAATTAATCAAGATCAGATGCAAGTAATTTAAAGAACATGAAATAGCAAAAATTAAAGAATATAAAGATTAAGACAAGCCTAATTAAAAAATATTGGCTTGGCATCAGAAAAGTTAAGAAGTGTTTGAAATCATAAAACAACAAATAATAGTAATAGCTGGGAAAACTGAATGCTATGAGGCACAAATCATCCAATTTAAGCAAATGTATCTATTTCAATCAGACCAAAATATTATGGAATTTTTAAATACAGACTGATAAAGTCTTGGCTCATAATACACCAGATATAACTGTGGTTGATAATTGGATAATTATGTATAGATAATTGATGTTGCAATACCAGGGATAGTAGAGTAGAAGATAAGGAACAAGATTAAAAGTATCATTATCTGAAAAACTGAAATGGAAAGATTATGGCTTAAACTGGTCATGAGGGTTTCAGTGATTATTGGCACACTGGATACTATATCCCAAAATCTTGAATGGTACTTAGAAAATCCGCACTTTCCATCTTTCAATTGCAAAAGGCCATATTGCTTGGATTCACACATATACTCAGTTGATATATTATGACATCCCAGTTCTTGGGAAGAAATCTATATGTAGGAAGGCCAACACCAGCTAAAAAACTGACAGCTGTGACTTACATTATTAGGAACAGATAATAATATCCATACTACTTTTTCTAATTTACCCAGTGTGATGTAAATGAAAATTAATTTATAATGCCCTAATACAAACATGCAAATCTACACACTTACACAATCATGCACAATAGATTGTATCTATCTCCCCATTCTTCTTGAAGATTTCACACCTTTCACATAGGTTATTCTATGAAAGATCACTGTATTATTTTCATAATTTATTTC
>JANHZU010003627.1:37253-53723 GCA_032468055.1 Acrochordus granulatus
AGTCCAGATGCCTGTTTTTTAAACTTTGTTGCGATGCAATTACCCTGGACGAGTGAGAGTCTTCACAGACATCCTATATAGCTTGTCTTCCAGGTACTGTACTTGCATGACTGCCTTCTCCAAGTGAACAAATACGTCTGGTATTCTTTTCATAGCTTGGGCATATTAATTTAATAAATAAAGAGATGATATGAGATGGTCATGTTATGATCTTAATAAGATGGGATTACTATAAAAAACCTAGTACTTTGGAGGTAATGCTGATAGGCATTTGTGGATTCAACTGACTTTCATAGTTTGCATTTTGAGGAGTTTGGTTAAATCCTAATCTTTGGATATTTTTTGAGATTTTTGTCCCAAATGTCTTTTATTATTAGCATTAATAATAATTTTATTCTTTGTATTGATAATTAAGTACATAGTATAACAAAATATTGTTATGATAAACAGTTGATTTATGGGTCTTAAGTCTTTTTAATGTTCATGTTGGTATGTATCTGTGAATAGAATAACATACATTTCTGTGATTATACCTCCAGTACAGTACTCACATTCAGTTTTTAATCTTCTAAGAAAGAAACCTTTTACTTTTACACATGCACATATATGCAAAACAAAAAAATGTTGTAGCCATGTTTGACCTAGGCTATAAAAATCAACACTTGTTTTTACTTATTTACCAGAAACATTTTATTTAGAACATATTATATTTAGAATCTGCTGTTACATTATTAATTATAACTTATCAAACAGTACCTGTTTATCATTATATATATTTCACAATTAAAATATTAGAAGAATTTGCATCTCTTGGAAGGCATCATATGTTTTACTAGTAAACTAAGACCAGCTTTCATGCCTGAATGCAGGGTCTATTGACTTCAAAGCAAGAAGTTTCAAAGATGTCAAACATCAATTGTAAGACATTAATTTAACTACAGTAGATACTTCCATACTTGTCACTAAGAAAATTACAGTAGAAGAGATACTTATGTAGAGTAACAATAACCTTGGCACAAATTCTTCATTATTATGTGAGCAAAGCCTCAGCAGGTCACAGCACCTCAAAGAAGGAAGAAAAGCTAAGTGGCATCAGGTTGGATTAATCCTTATATGAGAGGAACTCCAAAGCTATACACTAAGGAAGGAGGAGGAGAAGAAGAGGAAGAAGGCAATGGACACATATTTCCAAAATATACCCAGGAAGAGCACTGCAAGTTTGTGTAATTACTCAACTTGAGCTCAACTTGAGGATATATTTATCCCTAAATGAAAGGAGATTAAAAAAACATTGGTGCCTACCTTGACAGTGACTTTGATTCAATTTCTTATATCCTTGTGGGCATTCAACATGTCCATGTTCAATTACTGGGTAAGCTAGATGAAAAGAGAAAAGTAAAGTTGGATCATGGATGGACAATTCAGATTCCTCTTTTCACTTCTTCCTTTTTTAATGGGATACACTATTGTATTATATTGTTTTGATATATTGTTTTTACATCTCACCTTTCCCAGGAGAGCTCAGTTCAGGGTATATGAAAACCTCCCCTCATTTAATGCTTCCTCATAATCCTGTGAGGTATGTTGGCTTGAAAAAGAATGATTGGCCAAAAGTAATCCAGAGAGTTCTGTAGTCAAAGTGGTCTCACCATTCTTATTTTCACAATCTTAACTACTATGCTATTTTAATTTTATCTTAGGCATGATTAAACATGCATTACTCTATATATTCCAGAGAATTTATGTATAATCCACTTGTTCATTCATAAATAGTTAGATACTCGAGGCACATCTAATCTGCAAAGTGGAGTGATCTATCCCTAAAACATTCTGATTCCTCCAGAATCTGCCAGTCCATCTTTATTTCCAAAAAGTTTCTTCTTCCAGTATAGAAAGCAGTACTTAGTGCTCCAGATGTGGTCTGAACATACTTCACTTATGTACTATCAATGCAACATAAATAGGTTTGCAAAGTCAAAAGATATCATGAAGACTCACTGAATGGAAGTTAGTCAGAACATTCTGTATTTGGATTCTTGTTCTTGGTGGAGTTTTTTTTTCAGAACAAATACACTCTTTTTATTTATTGGCTGAGATATTGTAGCCCAGGAAACAATTTCATTGTATGAGTATTACACTGTAAGGGTATCACAACTCTTTATATTATATTGTTCCTGGAATTATTTCCTCCTTTCTCTCACCTATTTCATCAATTAAGACTATTAATATTCTGTGTACTGTTGCATGATACCGGGAATACCATTTGTCACAAACAACATCATGGTCATCATCCTATTATTACAACCAAAACATGGAAGCAGTCATGTATTTGAAACTGACTATGTTTGGGAGAGTGAAGAACTTTGAGATATGCAGGAGGAGGTACAGTATACTTAGACTTTCAAGAAGCTGCTATTATAGCCAATTTCAGTAAGAATAGTTTTAAACTTCCTGGGAATTAATTTCCTGGTCTAGTTCATCTAATAGAGCTGACATTATGACGGTCTGGCACCTTCTTCTACATATACTTTATCTTGAACAATCACTGGAAAGATGAAATATGACTACAATGATTTACAAAGTAAATATTTGCCAGTCTAGTTCTCCTTCAACATTACATCATCAATGTACCCAGCATTCATTTTGTCAGGATGAACTTCAAACATAATTTGGAGCAATTATACAGAGTAGCTCCAAAAACCAAAATGGATGATGCAAATGTATCAGTACAAATTTACACAGGATTACTGCAGTCTGAAAATCATTTCTTTTTAGTTGTGATTAAAAGGATAGGGACATTTACTTCACTGAGAATATTTATGCTTGAATTTGTTCCTAATAAATAACATTATTTGGACCATTTCGCCCATAACTACTGAATAAATGTTACATGGGCTCTAACACTGATTTAATTGAAAGTTTCCTCTATTTCTGAGTTTAATAACACAGCAAAACATCTTTTCAAACTAATTAATTTTATTAAAAGGCTAAGGCTTTTGTGAACTTACTACATCAGATGTTTATTAAATTATGATTATGCTGTTCATTATACTGTTAAAAAGTATAATAAATTTAGTTATTAACATTTTATTGTTAATTTTTACAATTAACAAAAATAATTCATTGTTACTGTTAATAAAATATATTTAAAATGCTACCAGAGAATTTCATGCATCTGATGAAGTAAGCTGAAGCTCATGAAAGCTTATGCCTTTTAATAGATTTGCTTAATGATTAATACAATTTAATAAAAATATATGCATAGACATCATCTAATTCTTTCCAAGGTAAGCAACATTCTGATATATACAGAAGTAATAGAAAGCCAAAGAATTTTAGGTATATAAAAAAAATGAAATAGAATTAATCTACTTTATAGGAGTATAGTACTATTTTATCTACACCTCAATACTGCTCTATCCATGCAAACCATCCTTGCTTCTTCTGTATCTACATACTATTTCACACATTACTATATATTTCAATATCTCATTTTTAAATAAATGAATAATTCACAATTTTCTTGATTTTCCCTTTCTTCTTGGCCCACTCAAACTTCATATATTTTGCAAAATGTAAATGGTCCATAATGCCTGTTATATTATATCCTTTATCAGTATTGTAGAAATGAAAAACAAGTATGTGTTCATTGAAATATGTTGAAAGAGTGAAAACAAATTCAGTGAGGTGTATTTATTTTTTCACATGACTTTAAATATTTTTTTCTTTTAATTCATGGGTTAATATGGGCATTAATACTTTAGATCACCTAATTGTTAATTGGGTTTTTAAACAGTGAAGTTATTGCAAGAGGAATTCGGATTGTCTAAGTTATGGAATGGAAATAAATGTAATTAAAACATCCATTAGATTTTTTTTTTATAAAGCACTCATATCCTTAATAATGGCAATGTGCTGGACATAGTATATCTTGACTTTAGCAAAGAAACCGGCAGAATCTCAAGATGATGCAGTTGCAAATTTATAGCAAAGCAATCCTAAGTTGCATCAAGAAAGTCACCATGGAGTTATTGGTAGGAAATTCTCTGGCCTTTCTGCCATAAAAAATTCACACTGAGTTTTAAAATCAGAAACTGATCCTGACCTCCTTCAAGAATCTCCAGCAAATTTCCACAAGATAGTGAAGAAATATAGGCTGAGCTGCTTCCACTGAGGCAAGTCATATCCTAATTGCTCTGTCAATAGCATTTTGTCCAGGTTTGTTATTTGCCTATCCACTTGCTGATGACATTGTAACAATGCTTGAGCAAGCTATTCCATAGACAGTGGTGTGCTCTGAAGTTCTGATCCCATTTCCATGATCAGAACAAAAGTATGATGCCTCTCTGATTAGAGAGCTTTAAAGCTTTCAAGACTGATGTCATTCCTTCAAGGTAGGAAACAGATTTCACATGGCTACTGGAAATCTATTTTTGCAGGATATAATAGAAATCCTTATAGGGATTCTCTCTGGCCTATAACATCAGAAACAATCAAGGCAAGGCAATCTGGAGTTCCTTTCTCATTCATTTCCTCCTTCCAATTTTAAGCTGATGTCTGTGCAATTGCTGTTGAATACCTTTCTTTAAAAGCATCTCCACAGTCCTCTACAAAATTGAATTGGATAACCTCTAATGTTCCTTTCAACCATTATATATGATTTTAAAATGACATTACTTCAGTAGATATCTGGACATCTCAGATAATGCTTTAAAAGAGTTGGCTAAAATGTAAAATGATGGATAGGACATGATATAGGCTTGTTCCAATTTGGTTTAATATTCTTAAGTTTGTTAATATGGTTTTGGGAAGAGTGACATATTGAAAAATGTGAATAGGATTGTTAATTATGCATCTATTATTTGAATTACACAGTATATTTTATTTTATAAAGAACTATGGATTTATCAAGCATGAGACATAACAAAAACGGACAGATGGTATCATTCCAGATTTACAATTTTTCATCATTGATGTACGTTCAATCTGTACTTTATGAAGTGGTTTCCAAAATGGAAGCATGAATCAATATTACTGAGTAGAGTAATAGTTTAATGCTGGGTTTATTAAATGAACCATTGTCTGCATTAATTATGACATGTTTTGTCTTCTTTGTTTTATTCTGATTGCTTTTGTGTTTCCTTTTTGTATCTTTTTTTTACTTCTATAGAAAATAAAAGCAAAAATAAAAAATGTATGTTAGGGAGAATAGGCAATATTATACAGTGGTGCCTTACAGGACGAGTAACTCACAAGGCGAGAAACCCGCAGGACGAGCAAAAAATTTAATCAGAAAATATTCTGCTAGACGAGCCGCGACTCACACGACGAGAAACCTTCGCGCGATAACTTCCGCGTACCTGATTGCAGTTCAGCTTGCAAGTCAAAACCTGCTGTCTTCTGCACCAGGTATCCAATTGTTAGAAAGCCAGGATGCAAAGCATGACCCTATTGTAGAGTCCTCTGCTTCTCTTAGAAGGCTGGAATTTACCTGCCAAAGGCACTACCCTGGAGGGCCCCATTTGCACTAGGTTGGGACTTGTACTTTTCATAGATCCTAGAAAGGCAATCAAGTGAGGTATTTCAGGGCAAAGGCTGTTAATTTCATCCCCAACAGGTCTCCTTGCAGCAACAGGTGGCCATTCAGGGAAGCAATGCTTCAGTCCTGGTGGCAAACACTCCTTGGCTCCTCATGCCTCTAAGGGCCTGATTTGCTTCCTTTTCCTGTGGTTAAAGTACATGGGGTCAACTGAGTTTTACACTGTACGTTGTCATTCAGTGAAGTACCTATAAAGCTATAATCAACTGCAGTCTTATAGCCATTTGTAAACAATGATTTGGAAAGAAGCAGATGTTTGCTCATAACTTATTCCACAAATCTATTGTTTGTAAGTTTTTTATAATTATTAAGTTTCTTCTCATTTGATCTTAGAAAGTAAAAATAGAAAGTAAAATTGTACCATCTCACCAATCATTTAATCTTCCAAGAAAATGAGGGTGAAAAAAGTAGGCTGAATCCCTAGATGGCCTATTTGTTGCAGTTACATCAATGTGATTTTGGAAGACTATTTTTCAAAGTGTGTGAAAGAAGACCTTTCAACAATGGAAGGGGGCTTATGTGTCAGAATAAAAAGTCCAGGACATGATCTACCTTTGCAAAAAAAAAAAAAGGATAATTCAACCAATCAGAATCCTGGTGAGGATAATGCTGCCCTGGTTCCTCCACCAGAATCCTGGGATGTTCTCCTGCCAGGTGGTGACTTTGGTAGGAAGAGTGGGAAATAAAGTCTAAGGGAAAGCTCCTTACCATATCCAGTACATTGCCAATAAGGTTGACATCATTTTCTGGCAGGAAAGGGATGGCTAGTGCAGGCAGTAAATTCTATGCTGGTATACATCTGCTGATTCAAGAACTTTAATGTTTGAGTGCAGTTTGACATCACCGTTGCTCAGCCATGCCTGGGAAGAAGAGATCATCAGACTTAGCTAACAGAAAATTGGAAAGTCAGGATGATGCTATATTTCAAAGTGAAACAAATCCTTGGCTTTCAGGATAAATATAAAGCAAGCCTCATACAAAATTAATTAAATGATATAGAAAACTGCTTCTTGGTCTCCCCAGGATTTAGAGCAAATCTAAAGGTCTTTTGAGCATTTGCTAGAAATTATTTTGCTTTGTTGCTACTGCATAAAACACAACTAGCTATAGATTTCTATGAATGAAAGAAAAAATTGGTAGCACTGCCACTGGTAAATATGGTTGGATATGCACATCTGGGCTCTCTCTGGGGTACCAAGGAAGAAACATGAGCAACAACTCAGTATTTTGCCTTCAAGGGGCCAACCTTGGCCCCATTTATCTCAGATGCTTGTTGCACTCCATACCCATGGAAAAGCTTAACCGGGAACAAGTTGCCTTACAGCAACCCAGTATCACTGTGTCAATGTTACTGCATTATTCTTGCAGTACATTGCATTTGTTTTTTACAGTATTTAGTTGGGTAAATATCAGTGCACATAATATTTTATTCTCCTTGCTGCAAGAAGCTAAAAGAGGAAAGGGGAAGGAAAGCAGGACTAGATGGCAGAAATCTATATTTTGAGGTTTGAAGATGATCTTTCCATCTGCCAGTCAAAGCCATTCCCTCTGTCCTCTTCAATCTGCCTTCTCTAAATAAATGCCACCAGGATCTCTAGTGGGGCTGAGTCTATCATGTGCTGCAAGGTGGAGATCCCCATCAGCCCCTGCCTTTAGAAGCAGAGCAAGGAAAGGAAACAGAGGCCCCTAGGAAGGGCATTCTGCATTTCTGGGGCAGAAGAATTTAGCACCTTCTTTGTCATCTCACAAAAAGTGAACCCCAGTGACAGCCCTCTAGTGCAGCTTCTGATGCCCCACCCACTTTATTAATGTGGTGGTTGTATGGATTGCTGAATGCTGTTCTCTTGAATTATAAGATTGTTTATTAATTGGATTATAAGATTGTTTCTTTGGAAGCTTCCAATTCCTGAACTAGGTCTGTTTGCAAAAGGCACTTGAGTTCAAAACCTGCTTTCCGTCCTTTTCTGTTATATATGTGTGTGTGTGTATAAAAAATAAATAAATGAAAGTTTAATGTCCTGGAGAGTTCACTTGTTCCAGTTTTGATGCATTTTCTTTTTTTTTTCCTTTTACAGAAAAGGAACAATTGCTATGACAGAAATCTTATTTTTGCCACTTTGAAGCATGGCTTGAAAAAGATCAGTGTTGAAACAGGCTTCAGAGGTCTAACATAACATAACATAACAATGGTTTTCAATTTGATCAGCTGTGTTTTTCTCAGTGGCTGAAATCCAATTAAATATGCTGCATTTTCTCTGCACTTCCTGCCAGATGAGAGAAGAGGTCCCTGAAACGATACAATAACAACAACAAAGATAATTTCATCACAGTTATCCCTCCTTTGGAACTAGGAAACCTGGCCTTGCTGTTGTGATGTTGAGTCACACTCCTCAGGTCCTTTTCAGATGGGAAACCAAGTTTTACATCTCTCTTCCAGCCCCACAGAAGTGATAGACAAGCTGGACAAAGTTATTCTAGAGAAAATCACTTCCATTTGATCCATCTGCAAAATGCAAGATGGGAGTTTCTACTCCTAAATTATTTTCCCCCCTCTATGCTTCTTAGTAAGCAGATGGAATGTATTGTATTGTGAAGAAGTCAGAACTGCAGCTTGGCTCCCTGGAGAAAAGGACTTCAAGCAAGGGGGGATTTCTTTCTTCTCAAGGTCCTATGATCAGGAAAATGGCTGTTGCTTCAGAAACCCAGAACATTTCACCCCAAAGTCATGACTTGCTTTCTGCTATGTTTTAGCAGACTGAAATAATCTCTCCATCGCCTGTCTTCTCCTGAAAGCACCTTTCTCGTGGGCTGCTGAGTCCCCCTGGAAATGTGTTTGAGTGAATGGGCATCTTGATGGTGGGAGAGTTAACTCTGTTCTTGCTCAGAAGAAGCACTTATGAAGGTGGATGTCTCTGGCCTACTTTTATTCTGCCATAATGGAGCCATAAGAATCAAGAAACTTTGATAAACAGGCCTCAATGGCCTTGCGAAACAATCCCCTTTGCTGCTTGATATTGCAGCAAACGTCTTGCAACCCAAGAGAAGATTAAGGTGGTGGATCCAAGAGTAGATGGCTGCTGCTTTCTTGCCTGTGTCTTGATTCTCCAAGCAACTGCCACTGCACAAGCCACTCTGTGTAACCTGCCTACACCTCCTCATCCTCAATAAGATGCCATTCTCAATGAGATGTCAGAACTTACATTCATCCACATTTGAGAAGAGTTTGCAGTGTGATTATAGCTTCAGGCCATCTTTACCAAGATAGATGTCAATTTGTCTCAGGCTGCTGCCTGCCTCTGTGCCTTTTGATGCACTTCTTGGGCCTCTCTGGATGGGGTATCCTAAATGAGCAGAGATGCTGAATATGTCCTGCTATTGGCCATGCCTCAGACAACCATGCCCCAATAGTCTGTCAGACATGGACAAGTTGTCTTGGTGACCAGTTGAATTATACACGCAGACACATGCATTTCCATGTGAATGATCATCACAGACTACATTTCCAATTCTGCAGTGGAATCACCAAAGGGATGTGTTACAACCTAAGCCAAAAGGGGGGGGCCTTGACTTTGCTGGAAGAAAAACAGTGCCCCCTGCAGGCCTTTGCCAGGCAGCATCTCAGAGACCAGAAGCCCCTGTGAAAAAGCAGGTAGGGATCCACAAGGAATGGATCATTTTAATTCTCAGCTACATCTGATTTGCCAATGAACTCTGGTTAAAGCAATAGGAGTAACTAGGATGGGTGAAAACTCCACCTGGTCACCACAAATCGCACATGCCTTCACTTAATGGGAGCATGGTCTTTATGGAATAGCGATGCCAGATCCAAATGTTCAGATGTCATAGTCTTGCAAGGAGAGAGGGATCCAGATATCAACAGGAGCTATAATAGCTTAATTATTCTTTACCGGATGATAAACTTCTACAGATGAAAGGAATCCTTATCCTTGGGGCTTGAATGCTCAGCTCTGCATAGCCTTGAGAAATACATGAATCCAGGTCCTTTTGGGGGCTCCAAAAACCACTAGATGCAGAGCTCAAGCTGGGATGTTATAATATAGATAATCTATTGTCACCCAAGATACATCCCTCCACTTAAATTTATGCCCCTTAATTGAGAAGGCAGCTCACATTTTCTCCGTCATCCTCCAGAATGACCAGCAGGGCATGCCTGGAAACTTACGCTGAGCAATTTTCAGCCTCTAAGGTAAAACTGGCCAATTTTAAGCTATTGGAACTTCAACTCCCAGAATTCCCAAACCAGCTGGGAGTTAGAAGTCCAGACATCATAAAAGTTGCCCAGGTTGGGAAGCACTGTTTTCAGAAGTGAGATTTCTAATTTAGGCAGACTGCTCCTACTGGCCATTTGCCTAAATACATGCTGATTCCTTGCCTATCACCATTTCTTTCCTTTGTCCAATGAAGTTCCATTACAACTGAAAATTACCAGGGCTTTGCCTGATCATCATCTTAGTAGACAGGCTAATGTGGAGTTCTGACAAAGACCTGCCCTCCCAGGTGGAAAAGGAGTCCCCAGGCAGGCTTGTTTTGAGCTCAGGAGTCTTTGGCACTTTTTTTTACATCAGAAGCCACAGCACTTCACAAGGTTGCAATATTTAAAAGATCAACAGGTGCAGCTAGGAGCATAAAATAGCTATGGCTTTGGGTGTTCTGGAGGGGAATTTGGCACAGCATTTCAAGTTTGAGCCTTCTGTACTTCCTCATGAAGCTTTGGTGAGAATCAGTCTGCTTTCTTGAAAAAGTATCTTGATGATCCAGCTATCCCAGCACTCCATTTCCTGCTTCTTGAAGTAATAGCTGGTCACTAAGTCAATTAATTCCATGCACAAGGCTTCCTTACCCAGCTGCATTTCATGTGCTGCTCTAATCATGTCATTGGTCTGATATAGTTGAGAAATCTTGAACTGAATCATAATCTTTTGGCCATCATTTTATTTCTTATTCCCTTTTCAGTTTACAGATTTCCCCCTTGAAATGAGCTCATGAAATTACAAGGAATAACCCCCCAATTGTCATGGTCTTAAAATAGGCCACAATCCAGAGAACACAATTCTTCAAGAATCTTCCATGGGCACTGTGTCCTGTTGCAGTTGGACCATCTTTTCCTCCAGGAACTTGGCTTTGCCTTAAAGAAAGAAATCACAGGTAAGCATAGTTAAGGAGTCTCCAGAAACATGAGATTCTCCACAGAATGCTGAGCTGATGCAGCTTCTGAACTGGTTAGTGAGACCACAGCCAATTCTCTGAAAATATCAGACCAATAGGCCAAAGCAGTGTTTTGGGAGGCCAAGTGAATCCTGTAAACAGTCCTCTGCAAGAATCTCCAGCTACCCTGAATTTTGCTGCTCACCTGCATGGGGGGCCTGGATGAGGTGGATGTTTTGTTTGACTTCCTTGACATCTTGTGCTTTCTGCAACTCTTTCCCCTTTTTTAATCTTGGAGGAGAGAGAGAAAAAATCATCCCCATATTCAAAATGAAATATTAACCTGGATCACAACAGAAGCATTTTCCTTTAAGAATTGGAGTAATCAACAACTGGACTGGTGGAAAGTTTCAATAAAACAGCAAAGTGCTTTTCTGTATTTGGCGCTTCAAACGATTAGAACCTTTTCAAGGCGAGTTCCATAATTTTCATGCATTTTTTTATTACATTTCTGCCACTAAAGATGAATTCCAGTTCATCCCAGGAACACCAGATTCCCGGAATGAGATTTCGGCAGAGGAAACTGTGCTGGGCTCCAAGCCGCGCAGCCTATCCTAAGGGCAAGCGGAGAGTCCCGGGCAAGCGGGCCGGGAGGTCCATACCTGTTCCAGACGAACTTGGCCTGGCGCTTCCGCTTGATCGCTTCCACTCTCTTCATCGCTTCCACTGAACGCAAAAGCAAAAGCATTCGCCGTCAAAAGCGAGGCGGACTACTAGGGCCCACTCGCCGCCCGGCAGCCTCCCGTGGAAGCGGATCTGACTGGAAGAACGGCGCCCGGCGGCCGCCCCTCCCCTCTCCCGCACCGTACCGGTCTGGCTCCATAACTCCCGCCGGTACTTCAGGGGTTCGTTCCGCCGCTTCTCGAACTCGAAGGACCGGTCCTGCGGGGGAGACGAGAGAAGAGCGAAGGGCAGCGGGGCGAGAAGCGGGGCGCTGCCGCCCGGCCCCCGCCGCCCCCGCCCGCTCACTCACCACCGCCAGCTCCTTGCCTGCCGCGCGGCGGAAGGCCTTGGTCCAGCGCACCTTCCGCGGATTGCGCTTCTTCTGGAAGCTCCGGTGGCACTTGGACCGGCAGAACCGGAACGCCTGCGGGGAGAGCAGCCAGCTCAGCGAAAGACGCGTGGATGGAGCCGCGGCGCGGGGTCGCGAGCGACGGCGACTCACCTTGCAGTCATTGCGGATGAAGAGCAGCCCGTGGCCCGGGTACACCGGCCCGGAGCAGAAGTAGCACTTCTCCACGCGCATGGCGGCGGCGAGGGCGGGAGGGCGCTCCGGTGCCTGTGGATAGAGCGCCGCCGCGTCTCAGCGTGTCCCCTGCCGGCCGGAGGCCGCGGCAGCTCGAGCGTGCGCGCGCCAAACATCGGAGCCGTCCGCTGCGTCAGGCGGACGGCCGCGCCCAGTCGGGTTCCGTTCTGTCCGCCGAGGAGGCCCGTAGCGGGAAGGGCCAAATCCGAAGCGCCGTTGACCCGCCTCGTGCTATGGCGCGTTTGGGTTTGTGTGCCGCTTTCTTTGGGCTTTTCTCTCGGCAGCGGTCCCGAGGCTAGTCCTCAAGGGGAAGCCGGCCCGCGCCCTGTCCGCCGACTCCCCATAAAGCATCCGCGGAGAAACGGGCGCCAAAGAAGACGTGAGTCTGGCCACGGACTAGCTTATTGCACATCTGCCGGACGCGAGCAGGCCGCGGTGGAGCTCTCAGCAGCCGCAGCCACTGGTTTGTCCGCGGCTCCGGAGGCGTCTCGGCAGGGCCGACCCCGTTGAGCCCCGTCGCCCCCTCGGTGACCCAGGCCCCGTCCACGCACCGCTCCACATCTGGAAGAAGTCAGGCTGTTTTCAATGCCCTGTTGGCTTCCTGTTGCTGAGCAGCTGCAGACATTGCCCACCCCCTCCTCTCAACAGCTAATCCCACTGGGCAATGCAAAAGGCAGCCGAGGGCTTGGGCGTCCCAGTGCCCGCAGAGGGAACTGCCTCAACTCTAGCAAACAGATATGCTTGGCAAAGGAGGGAGAAGGAAGTCTAGACAGGGTTTGGGATTCTGTGAGCAAAGAATCCAGACCTGGGCGTGGCATGAAAGGGAATCGGGTGCAAGAAAACCTTGAGGGTTTTCTTCTGCATAATCCTCATGGAGAATGCCTGAGGAGTGTGATGTTTGCAGCCTGACACCCTGCCCCCTGGACCCCAGCCTGCTCTAGGAGGCAGATTCAATGTTCAACAAGCTGCCTGATTTTAGCAAAATCTCTCCATTCTGCATCTCATCCTTTCCCACACAGCCTCTGTGCAATAGTTGCTCCTCTCAATTGCAGATCTTTCAGAGGATGGCCAGGACAGGCTGTTCTCTCTGGACATGAGCATCTGGCTGTGCTGCGCTGACAAAAGCCCCTTCATTTGCTCCCCCAGAACTTTTTCTCTGCTGCTGGGGGAGGGCAACTCTTGTAGGGACCTTGTGCTGAAAGCTGAGGGAAATTTCCTGCAGGCCATGGAACCTGCCCAGGATGCCTCTTCAACTTCCCTAGAGCTGGAAGAAGCAGGCCCTACAGGATTTCCTATATGGAGCAGGAGGAGGGGAATTGGGGAGGAGGCCATTTGCTGAAGACTACTAGGGGTACCGTGGAAGAAGGGAGGGAACACTGGCAGAACTTGGAAGAGCTCTTGTTCTTGGCTGAAGAATGATTATAGAAATCCTGGGCTCTTAAGCTCAATGGCAGTGGGTCTACCTGTGAAGGGCATCTACTGGGAGACTTGTGGGCTTCCTTGGGCAGTTGGTGGATACCATGGAAACCGACTGGATGAGATGGGTCAGGGTCCAGGTTCTTATGGATCAGTATAGACGGGCATTGGACATTCACCAGCAATCTCAAGACAGGCTAGCAGCAATACAATCTCTGCCCTGGCCACACAAGCAGTTTTCTCAAAGAGGCATGTATTTCTGAGTCAAGGTCTCAAGGCCTGGCTATCAGCTGAACTTTTCCACAGATTTCAGCCTCAGGATTAAGCCACACCATTTTTTTAAGTGAAGGTGCTTCAAAAGCCACCTAAGCATGGAAGACTGAATGCTTTTTCACCTGCTGCCCCCTGCTCCTGCCATTCAAGCTGTCAGTGTGCTTTTCCTTCCTTTGTAATGCCAGTTTTGTCACATTTACCTCCTGCTGCCATCTGCATCCCTTCTCAGAGAGGGTGAAGAATTAGGAATTGAACAATGATGGGATGAGAACATTTTCTGCAACTCGTCAATCTGTGGCCATTTCATTTGTTCTGGTGCAGCATGAAACCAAAAGATCCAGGAAGTTCACACTGAACTAAAGAACTGCCACAGGGTCTGCAAGCATCGATGGCACCTGCCTGCTTGGAGGAAAGACAAGAAGTCCTGGGATGTCCAGTGTTGGGTTTTCAGTGGAGAAGGACTCTATGTAAAAGTGGATGGAGGCTCTAGAAGCAATGACTGGCGCTAGTCCAGAGAACAGAGCAGCTCCAAGCTGAAAGCAGCTGGCTAGCCTATTGCCCCCAATGACTCCCAGCTGACAGTCATGGGACTAGCTGATTAAATGATGATGCTCTGGGAGGATGCTTTTTGGTTTTAGAGAAACTGGGGCAAGGCATGCCCCCAGCAGCATCCCTGGGCAAAGAGGTAGAAGCACCTTGCAGCAGCATCTGCCAAACAGCTCTTCAGCAGAGGGTGGGTGCTCTCCTTTCTATGGTGCAGCTATCAGGAGTGATGGACTTGCTGAGCCACAAACCTCCATGAGGGCTAGGAAAAGGCTTAGCTCCTCCAGCCCAGGGAAGCTGGCCTTGTAGGCCAGCAGTAACTCCAGCCTTGAAAGGAAGCAGTGTCCCATTCTGGCTGGAACAACTGCCTTTCCACAAGCAGGAGGAAACCCCCTTTGCTCCATTAAGAGGAGAATATTCTGCAGTGGCTGTCTAGGATTCGGTAGGGGTCTTTTGAAGGGCTGGCTGGCAACCGAACCTGGGCCTCTTTGCGTGCTCCGCCCCTGCTGGGCTGTTCCTCCCTCAGCCCTTTGCAAACCAGGGGCTCGAGTGGGCGGGGGGGGGGAGGAAGGGCGGAAGAAGATCCCGCTTCCTCCTGGCAAAGGCCTGAAAGACCAGCTTTTCAGGAGAGAAGGTGACCCGGCCAACGATGCAGAGGATCGTCTCCCGTCCTCGCCTGGGGGGTCCTCGGACTGCCCATACTCTCCCCGCGGGATGCGCCTTTCGGGGTTCGTTGCCTGGGAGGGGTCTCATTAGACTTAAGGGGGTCACCGCGAGTGCCGTTGACTCCAAAAAGCAGCAACGGGAGATGCTGCTCCCGTTCGAGTCATCGCAAAAAAGGAAGCGGCTTTTTTCGAAGCGGAAGTTGCGGAGCTGCAGGGAGAAAGGACTGACCCGCGCGCGGCGTTTCCATTTCCCCGCCATTTATTACACGTCCCCGGGCAGCAAAGCGGCCGCTGCTGTGTCCGAAATAACCCCACGGAGCGTCTTCGTCGCGGCCTCGGCTCACGGACTGAGCCCTCGGGGAATCACCGGAAGCGAGCTGGGCAGGAGTGGGACGCGGCCTCGGGCGGAGCCTTCGCTTCTCCTCCGGCGCGGTCTGCTCGGCGGCATCGCGGCGCGTCTCTAGGCGGGCGGGGGCGGGGCGTTCCCAGGCGTTCCCGGGCTGGCGAGGGCACGCCGGCGGGCGGCCTCCCTGCGGATGGGCTCCGCGCCATAGATGCCGCCGCCCACGCCCAGCACGGCGATCACCACCAAGCGCACCACCGGTTCCCAGCCACGCATGGCTGCCGCATCGCCCTCCTGCTGCCGCGCAGGCGCGCGGGCCCCCTTCCGTTCCTGCACCTCCCGCCGTCGCCGCCCGTCCATCGCGGTCGCCATGGTGCCGGGTGGGGAGATGCCCGCCGGGAGGCCTCGGAAGCGGAAGTGGGCGCGCCGCCCGGAGCCGGAGGGGCGGCCGGGGGCGGCCGGTTCCGATCCCCCAAGGCGGCTCCTCGCGCTGAGCCTGGTGCTGCGGCTGGCCTGCTGCCTCTTGGTGCGGACCAGTTTCGTCCCGGACGAATATTGGCAGTCGCTGGAGGTGGCACACCGGGTGGCCTTCGGGTATCCTGGGGCGGCGGGTGGGTCTCCCCTCCCCCTCCCGCCTTCCCCTCCCCGAGTAGAGTCCTTAACGGCGGCGCCAGATACGGGAACCTGACCTGGGAGTGGGCCGAGGGCTTGCGCAGCCCCCTCTACCCGCTGCTCTTCGCGGGCTTCTACAAGGCGCTGCAATTGCTGGGCAGGGACGAGGCGCAGCTGCTGGTAAGTAGACGCCGGCCCGGTTCTCGCTCCTCCGCGTGGGTCGGAGGCGGAGTCGAGGCCAGAGAGTTGAGGTGGGCTGGGGTTGGCCCCAAACTTCCAGGCAGACGCCACGCGAAGCCCCCCTATCTCCCGCGGGCAAAGTACGGAGCCGGTGGAAAAAGGACATAAATGGAAATGGTCTTCTCCCTTTTATTTCT
Organism: Acrochordus granulatus; assembly: GCA_032468055.1. Classification (NCBI taxonomy): domain Eukaryota; kingdom Metazoa; phylum Chordata; class Lepidosauria; order Squamata; family Acrochordidae; genus Acrochordus; species Acrochordus granulatus. Next base: position 53,554 of record JANHZU010003627.1, read on the forward strand.
ACCTTAAAGCCCCACTTCTATTTGAAAATGGTAAAAGCCTCTAAAGGCACTGTCCAAAGTCAGCCGTTTGGCTGCCAAATTCTGGCTCTTTGCAAATTGCTTCCCAGGTTCTTCATCCTAGAACCCACTGAAGAGGCCAAATTAAGTCAGGCACCAAGGAAAGTTGCCAC
>JANHZU010003627.1:91228-103427 GCA_032468055.1 Acrochordus granulatus
GAAAACTCAAATGGGTAACCAATAGTAGTGAAGTGTCTGAGGATTCATAAATACGCAACTTATTAGTGCTGGTTACAGCCAATTTTATGCAATTAATAGGGACCCAATCCTGTGAGGAAAACTTTGCCTCAAGAAGTATTCATTGGCCACTACATGAATAATGAAGGTGTCCTTGGAAAAGAATTAATTCACCAATATACATTAGAAAAATTGAAGAATATGACACATGAGTGGGTGGACAGGAAGATTTCTCAATTACAATTTTTATATTACAGCATCATTGTAATATAAAGCAGAAAGCAGAAAGTTATGTCAGCAATATGTTCAGTGCATTGTTTTTGCTGTCTGTTGGTATAAGTATATAAGGCTATGACACTTCTGTGTATTCCATATCATAACCAAATCATATGTACATATTGATAAAATGTACCAATGAATAATATTTATAATGTAGTTAACCATATAGACACATGCACAGAATGTGAGAAACATGCACACACAGAAGGAAAATCAAAACAGATAAATGAAATGTAACTGAAAAGCAATTGGCGCCATGCATGAGGGGAAAAAAGTACAATGTAGATTTTAAATTGATTCATAAAATGTGACTTAGTACATATATAAGTTGAAGAGTACATACTTTGTAGTATCTTAAAGCTAAATTTTTCAGAGTTAGAGCTATAATTTTAGAACTGATTCTTATTTTCTTCTATGTTTACAATAAACTTTTTGGCTACTGTTCCATTTCTCTCAGATCTAACAATTAAACATAAAAATGTAATGTCAAATGTCAAACCCTTTTATAACAAAGATTCAAAAAATTATTTCAAGAATTTGGATACTCAGTTCCTACTGGAGTAGGTAATATTTAATCTTTAAGATTTAAGCATCCTTAGCCGAAAAGATTTAGCTTTTCTATTACCTGACATCTAGGTGAACCAAGACGAAAGTTGGGTCTACAGCCAGTGAAACCAAAGAGCTAAAGGTAAAGGTTTCCCCTTTCAGTCATGTCCGACTCTAGTGGGAGGTGCTCATCTCCATTTCAAAGCCAAAAGCCAGCATTGTCCGGAGATGCTTCTGTGGTCACATAGCCGGCGTGACTATAGGCCGAGGTGCACAGAACACTGTTACCCTCCCACCAATTTAGGTGGTACCTATTTATCTACTTGCATTTTGCAGGCTTTCAAACTGCTAGGCTGGCAGGAGCTGGGGCAAGTAATGGGAGCTCACTCTGTTACGTGGTCTCAGACTCGGGCTTCTGGCCAACGAGCCCAACATCTTAACCACAGACGTATAAATGATTAGCTTCTTGCTTAGCAAAAGTTATAATGGCAAAGACTTTGTTAAAATGTATAATCTCTTTAGAAAACACTTTTTAGGATTTTAAAAGCACTTTTTTAATTAACTCAAGCAAACAGCAGCCTGTACTTGAAATATCACTAAGGCAGGGTGAATGATTAAAAGCCCACATCTGTAATAGCATATGTATTATTCCTAGAAATATTTCTAATGAGAGAAAGAGGCTGTCATTCCTGGCCTTGTGTGTTGTTTATAGAACACTGTTCTGCTTCTGGGACAGTGAGACAATACTTCATTTTTTATTAAAGAACACTGTCAATTTTCTGGAACAGTCGCATTTACAAGATGAAAGACAGCTTTTGAAAAATAATGAACACTTTTGTGTTCAAAGGGGAATTTCCTAATTCCCATTTTTATTTTTGGTGCCACTGATAGGTCATAATTCTTAACATACTATGTGTAAAGCACACTGGGGAGCAATGACCAATAAATCAGAAACTTTGGGTATTGTAACTCCTGGGTAATATTTCAGAACTGGGGATGGGGAGCAGACATTCACAACAAACACTGAAGTCTGACATTTAATCAAGTGGTATTTGGTGCTAGCCATTCTGACCATTCTTTTATCAGTCAGATGAATGGTTCAGACATCCAAGATGATCAATGTCTCAATGTCTCATCAAGATGGAGTTGGGAGATAGACTTCTGAATGATATATTGATTGGAGCATCGAAGTGGTGATATCCATGATGCTGCCTCACAGATTAAAAAAATTCCAAGCAAAAGATAGCATTACTATTATTATGACTCAATCATTGCTTAGTGGCAAAAAAACAAGCCAGTAACAACAGTCTACAATTGGACTTAGTAGCAGCTACTAGCCCAAAGCAAATCAACTGGCCTGTTTTTTGTTTTGCCAGTAAGCAAGGAACAATAGAACTTCAATTACATTTGAACATGTATAGTAATGTCACTACACAAGCCCCACCTTACAGTCATTGTGACCCTGGCATGTAAAGGAAAGCTTGTACTGTGACATGAATGCATCATGAGGTTTATTAATATATTAAATCTATCGACCAACTAACTCTGTAACAATTCTGGGCCCAGTCCTTCACTCATCCTTCCTCTTTCCATATATAATATAGGTTTTGCCACTTCTCCCTTTTATGACTTTCAGGAGAGCCTCAATGAAGCTGTCTCCTCCTCAGTTGACCAGAACAACTACCTGCCACTGTGCTGGAGAAGGTGAAACAAAGAGAACAATAGACCATGAGGAAAACCACACCCACACTCCCCACTATGTTGTAACAAGGCCCCCTCTCTCCAAGGAGGAAGAGGGCTCACTTTTCAACCTCTCTTGTCCCAGCCAGTCCTACCTCATAGCAGGCATCGTTGTCACTCCCACGTCCTTCCCTAAACAGGCCACTGCTGCTCAGAGATTTCAAGTACTGGCCTCCGTTCCAAAGCAAGCAATGTCCACTTTTCAGGCCTTGCCACTAGATGATCAGATGCAGAGCCTAGAGCAGTGGTGGCAAACCTATGTCATGCGTGCTAGAGGGGGCACTCAGAGTGCCCAAACTGGAACCTCCAATTGCAAGCACCTCAGTTCACGTGATTTTTGCAAGAAAAAAAAAATAAAATTTGATTTAGTTGATGAGCGGCAACTCGCAAGATGAGCACCACATGATGAGGTCATGCGGAAAATCTCACATAGGAGCCAATGGTTCCCCTCTCTTTGTAAGAAGCGTAAATTAAGTAAAAGGCATTCAAGAGAAAGAACTTGCGAGACTCAGACTCCAGATTCTCCTTCCAGGCAGTCCCCCTCCCCCTCCTCTCCTCCCTCTCATCATCCTCGTGCCAGCCAGGACTCTTCTTGTGTGTGCACGCACACAAAAACACACGTGCGCACAAAAACACACAGACACCCTCTCACCACCTAGCACCATCCATCCCATCCCCCTCTTCTCCCCTCATAGCATGGAGTCAGGTTATGATGAGAAACATTTCCAAACTGCTCAGGAAAGACCCCAGAAAGACGTTACTGAGGGAAAAGGCTGTTTTGGATCCTCCCGATCCAGCAGGGGGCGATGACCAGAATCTGCCACGAAGCAGATCTGTAAGTGCTGGCTACTTTGCTCTATTTCTGCTTGATCCTCTGCTCCCCTCCAGCTATGCCACGCTGTGAGCTATGCTCCCCTCCAACCCCACCGTGGGAATCACCTTCGCCATAGACCCAACAGGCTGCTGTCCACACCGCACCCTCACACCGCTTGTGAGCCGCCCGCCTTACCCCAGACAGGAGGGAAGAAGCACTCCCTTTGGGCTGCTGGGCAGAGGGGTGGGGGATGTGAGAAATGTTCTCAGGTGCGCATGGAGAGGGGGGAGGGAGCAGCCCGGCCTGCGTCCCCCTGGCTTTCTACTAATGAACTCTGTGCTGGGGCGACAGTGCGCATGCCCACAGAGAGGGCTCCAAGTGCCCCCTCTGGCACACGTGCCATAGGTTTACCACCACTGGCATAGGATTACCAGAAGTCTGAACAAGGAAAGGAGGACACGGATAATTGAAAAAGAGGACAGCGGGGGCATCCATGACAAAAATTATAGTGAAAAACTGTAAAAAATAAGTAAAGTCTAAATTTATGTGAAATTTTATTATTTTTATTTCTTATCAAATTTATTTGCCACCCTACTCATTGTCAGTGACTCTGGAAGCTTCCAATAAAAAAATTACTTTTTCCAGGATTGGAAAGACTGTTTTTTCCAACAAATCTGTATTTTCAAGAACATTTATATAATAATACAGGATGGATGACAACATGCTTTTCAGGAAAAAAAAGCTTTATAAAGTTTGCAGATGATACAACAGTGGTGGAACTCATCTCTGGGGAGGATGAGTTTTCATATAGGGATGAGATGACGTGGCTGATTAGGTTGTACAGGGACAATAATTTGTCTTTTAATATTTCTAAGTTGATCACTGACTACAGAATAAAACATTCAGCCATTATATATATGTGGGGCTTGTGACTCCTCAGGAAGAACCACCTTATTCAGAATCTGCTGATGTCTTTTCTCCACTGTTCTAGAGAGTGTGCTGACATACTGCACATGAGTGTGGTATGCCAGCTGCACAGTGGCAGATAGGAAAGTGCTCCAGAGGGTCATTAACATGGCTCAGGAAATCACGGGCTGCCCCCTCCGCTCTCTGGTACAGCTGCATAGCTCCCGCTGCCTTAGGACAGCTCAGACTATAATCACAGACATATTCCACCCTGGACATCATCTGTTTGAATGCAGCCTTCAAGCAGGAGATATGGGGCAATCAAGACAAGGACTAATAGGCTGCAGAATAGTTTTTTTTTCAAAAGCAATAGCAATTTTTTCAACACTTTAATGCTTCTGTGGCTTGATTGTGGATGGTGTTAAGGAATCATGTAATATGTGGAATGTCATGAGTGTGTTTGGAGATTTCATGGCTTTTTTATGGTTTTAAATGGTGTAAATGTTTTTAAGGTTTCTGTTTTTTGGTTTGGTTTGGAAGTAGAGTATTTTGTCTGCATTGGGAAGGTTGCACTCAATTTAATTGTAATTTATAATGACATATGCTTTCCTTGTACATCTGTAAATAAACATTTCAAAACACATTATACCTCCATGTGAGAGAGTGATCAGTCTTGAAAACTCATGACATTCCAAAACTCTTCCATCTCAAAAAAATAAAATCCACTTGAACCATTTGAGAAAATTGAACCATATTTTATCAGGATTTTCTCAGGTGATTGACAATGACTCAAAATTGTCCAAATTATAGGGAGCTGCATGGGGGGGGAAACCTAAGATGTCATGGAATGCGTTACCTAAAGATCACTATTTGATAAAGGGAACATTTGCATACAGACAGAGGAACTCTCATGTCTAGGCGATTTCCAGCAACAAAAGTCATGCCTCAGTTTAAGAAGCTCTTTTTCAAGGATTTGATTGAGCTGTTGAGCTTCATTTATTGATGTTGTACATGGAATCTCAGCTGGCATTAAATGAATCAGCTTTGGTGTAGTGGTTTGATGACACTTTAATGTATACCTGAGAAATAGTGTTTCATATTCTTCATTGAACAGTGGGATTTTCTGCATAATCGATTCCTTTTATAAAAAACAGACTAGTGGCCTATTTTTTGGAATTATCCTTTTATCTAAAATTTATAGACTAAGAAGTAGTTGATGGATTTATACTCTTTCCCTTTCCTGTAATCATTTCTATTACCCCAAATCTCTTGGAAACTCTGGCAACCAAATCTAACCTGTCACTTTCAACTTTTCTTGCTCCAGCTTTCCACATCTGGACTACACAAATCAACTGCATAAAACATTGACCCATTCAGAACAGAAACCAAGCAGGTAATGCAAAAACATTCAAGCTAGAACCCAGCAATTACAGATGACTCAGCTTCTCGATCATTTATGATATAACGAAGTCTATAACGCTTGGTCTGATTTTGGAAGTTGATTACATCATATTTGGTTTTTAGTATGCTTAAATAAGGTCACCATCTCTTTTAGCAAAGCATCCTAAGACATCCTGCTATAATTTTATCATGTGTTACAATCTGAAGATCATAAGTTTCTCATATTTGAAACAAACAATGTAGATATCAAACTCTTGAATATATTTCATAGACCACTCTCTCAGAATACAGCTGCTTAATTTTTTCCTATTTTGATGTTTCAGTGGCAAAAAATAATTAATATGACCACCACAGTGAGTTCTGAAATAGCACTTCATTTTAAAAAATAATTAATTTTGCTTAGAAAATAAAGCAAACCATAGATACAAGTAATCCTCAACTTACGACCACAATTGGGACCAGAATTTCCATCGCTAAGCAAGATGGTTATTAAGTGAATTACAGCAGATTTTAAGACCTTTTTTGCCATGGTTGTTAAATCAATTGCTGCAGTTGTCAAGTGAATCATTTATTAATTAATTTATTTATTAAACTTGTATGCTGCCGAAATCCGAAGACTTTCGTCGGCTAACAATAAAAACAATACAGTTAAAAACATTAAAATAAAATAAACCCATTAAAACCATCCCATTAAAACAAAATAAAAAACCCGGCAGACTAGCGAGGTGGGCGAAAAAGATTTCATACATAAAAAAGGGGGGTGAGGGTGGCTAGCCTCTAATATGACGATGAACCCCCCTTGGAGCCCCAGGCCTTCTCGCAGCGCCAGGTCTTAAGGCCCTTCTGGAAGGCCATCAGGGAGGGGGCAGCTCTCAAGGGGCAAGATGTTCCACAGGGCAGGAGCCACCGCAGAGAAGGCTCTTCTCCTAGACCCCGCCAGCCGAAGTTCCTTAGCCGACGGAAACCAGAGAAGGACTCCTCTGCTGCTTCTGGTGAGTCAGGAACTCCCCAGCGGGGTGACACGGTTCCTCAGATAGCCTGGTCCCATGCCGTGAAGGGCTTTAAAGGTCAATGTTAGCACCTTGAATTGCACCCGGAAGCAAACTGGTAACAGTGCAGCTCGCAGAACAAAGGTGTTATGTGGGCCGATCTACTGGCCCCTAAAATCATCCGCACAGCCGCACTCTGCACCAGCTGCAATCCCCAGAGACTCTTCAAGGGAAGCCCCATGTAGAGCGCATTACAGTAGTCCAGGATTGAGATGATGAGGGCATGAGTGACTGAGTGCAGGGACTCCTGGTCCAGGAAAGGGCATAACTGGCGCACAACACAAAGCTGTGCAAAGGCTTTTCTGGCCATGCTCTCTACCTGCTCTTCAAGTAGGAGTCGCAAATCCAGGAGAACCCCCAAGTTACACACCGGATCTATCTGGGGTAGTGCAACCCCATCAAGAAATAAGGATGGAAATGTCCTAGGACATATATAAAAAGATGGTAATTATGAACCAGAGGTGGCTTTGTGTTATTTATATATACTTTGTGTTATTGTGAACTGTGATGTTTTAACTTTTGCTGATCGTTAAGAGAGTGAGCTGTGAACAATGAAACCCTTGATTTGAAATGCTTTTACTCAGCTTTAATGCTCTGCTGCCATCACTCATCAATCAGTGATGGCAGTGTCCTAATATTGTACATTACATTATGTTATTATTATTTACTTTCTTCCCCTCTATTCACAATAAGAAATAGATGTGGCTAAAGTTTTTTTGTGGGGAAGGCACGGAACTGATATTACATTGGGCACAAAAAGTAGGGCATATATATTGTGCAATACTAGATTTGTAACCACTTTAATTGATATTTTTAAATTTATGCAATGTCTCAATTTTTGTGGCTGCCCATCTCAAATTTATGACTCTGAATGGCTAACAGTGATTAAAACAACATAAAAAAGCATAGAACAATTAATACAATTGCATATAATATGTGGCCAAGGCAAAAAAATAATATGTGGAAGAGCCAGAAGAACCATACTACCAGATCCCCCAGAACCAGTGACAAAGCTTATTTCTTTAAGGCCTTATTAAGTCAGGGCCAATCTAATCTCAATCTAATCTAATATTCTAAAAGGCTAGCACTACAACATTTTCAATCAGTATTAGTCCTGTAATTTAAGCAGAATCTCAGCTTGTCTTCATTAAAAACTTACTTTTTATATTTTGTGATGTTTGGTTTTAAACAATTTTTATACAGATGTTATATTCTCGTGTCAGCAATCAGTCAATTACACAACAGCAAATAGGATCATTCATCTATGATGCCATTTTAAAGGTGAGTTCCATTCTTTATAAAAAAAACTTCATTTTTTTGCATTAATGGTAATGATTTACTGATAGATAACGTTGTTTGTAAAAGCAATACAGAACTGACTTAGTAGCAACTGCAAGAATATTAATACAAAACAGTGTTACACTAGTATGGCATTCTGAACTTCAAGACAAGAGCAGTGCACATGTGTTTAATATGTTTCAAATTTATTATTTTCCTTGTCTTCTTCTGTGCTTTTCCACCTCTGTTTTTCAAATGTAAGGACCACAATGTACACAATAGTCCAGGTGTTAATGCACAATAGATTTATATAAGGGAATGTTGGCGCTTTTATTTCAGTCGGTTTCCTAATAGTCTTCTGCATGGAATTTATAGCCATTATACACTAAATTGCTGTCTTCATTGATGTACTTATTATCTTATTTACCTGGTTAGATACAGACAGCTCAAATCTCATCTGCATGTATGTGAGTTTAAGGAACTTTTTCCATCAATGCAAATTTTGCACGATTATGCATATGTTCGCATTTACTTAAACTGAACATTATTTGCTTTCTGTTTAATCACTGATTCCAATTTAAAGAGAGGTTTCTGGAGCTCTTCACAATTTCCACAGACTTTCACACTCTGAATATTCTGCTATTATTTCCAAACTTGTCAGAATTAATTCCTACTGTAAATTAATGTAAGAACAAATTTAAAAGCATAGTCCAAGCATAGATCCTAAAAAGCACTGATCCTTATTTTCACTTTTAACCAGTTAATAATCCATCAAATAATAGGTCCTGTTATCCCATGACTGCCAAGTTTGCTGAAAATCTTTAATGAAGCTTTATCAGATATGTTTTGAAAATGTAGCTGTGTTGTGTCAACAGATTCACCTTCATTCACATGCCTGGTGATACATTTAAAAATTTCTTGAAGTTTGGTGAGGCTTAATTAAGACCTATAAAATATGCAGTGTGATTAAGAGTAAAATAATAGCTAATCTTAAGAAAGAGTTGAGCAGTGGCTAACTATGCCTGTCCACATAAGCTGTTAGAATACTCTAAGTAGGGGCAGCGGAGTGGGTTTTCATTGATATGCTTCTCCATTTCATGAACTCTAATCTTGACCCTTAAAAATTTATAAAGTAAAATATGTATATAGAATCTTTCACCATTGTGAGCTTTCACAATGTGAGCCATTTGAAAAATATTAAGTGTATTAAAATTACTTTTAATACACTTAATAAAAGTGTACTTTTAAAATGTGAAACATTACTTTCAAAATGTGAGCCATTTGAAAAATATTAAGTGTATTAAAATTAAATCTGAAATTTACTTCGCTATTTCATTTAGTCTATGTCTTTTGTAAGGGAATGCTTAAAGTGACTGGTATTAATTAATTGGACTCACATGCATTGTTGTAGAACTGGAACATTTTTTCTATTCATATAAGTCAGTCAAATCTGAGGGTAGTTGCCATTGTACATTCAGAAGCCAGAGATGCTCTACAAGTGGATTCCTGTGCCGAGCAGGAAGTTGGACTAAATAATCTGAAAAGTCACTACCATCATTACATGCTAGGTTCTATAAAGTATACAAAGATTTGGAGTTATGGCCATGTTTGGCCTTTCTTGGCATGATGGAGTTCTTTTCTTCAAAAATAGTGGATGGCAAAGACAAAATTTAAATGTTATTTCATTTACTTTACCATTAAAATAATTAAAATTAAGTGTAGCTAGTATTACGTTGCAGGACATAATTCATCTCTACCATATTAAAAATGACAATTTGGTAACATTTTAGGAGAATCATAGAAGCTGAATCCAGACTTTCAGGAGCTACATGCAGCCATGGAATCCCATCACTCCTGTTAGAGATGATAGGAAAAAAGGTTATTTTTGTTTTCTCGCCTCTTTAAAAGTTTTTCAAGAGTGTAAAAGAAAGTGAATGGAAAAAAAAAGGTCATTCTCATCTGAGAACATCCAAATAATAGATGTCTGTTCCACTCAAATCTAGATTTGACCCATTTTATGAATAAGTAGATTTAAAAAAAATTTGTTCACAATTCACTAGGCATATCTCCCCCTTTTAGTTCTTACCCAGTGTGTTGCAATTTTTCATGATATATTAATGAATGTTATTTTTAATGTAAGGAAATATGTTGCTGTAGCTTCAATATCAGTGCAAGGAAAGGTTCCATTCCTTCCAGTAAAGGAATTTTGAGTCTAAGAAAATACAATCCAGTACAGTGCACGATATGACAGCTCCTTTCATTTTGAGCTTTAGAACTAAATACTAGGTGCGTGGACTCCTTTGTGGTAAAGCAGAACTGTTTTCTTTTGACCAAGTTACTTGTGTTTCTTTTTTTTCCTTTTTATAATATTTCTATTAATAAGGAGATTCACTTCAAAATCAATTTATTCCAATCTTTATTGAACAATTTACCTTTGGGCAAGAAAAAGAAGAAAGGATATTTATTCTGGGAAGATGAAATATCTATCTCTTAGCAGCTTTGTTTTAATTGTGGAAATTTATTATAAGTACTAAAAATGGTTACAACTATACTATGTATCTTATCCTAGAAAATATTGTTTTGAAAAATGATGCACATTTTAAGCAATGGCAAAAAGATATACTGTATCTAAATTTATATGGAGGGAAAGAAATCAAGGATTAAATATAAAATTCTTCAAGATGCAAATGAAAGAGGAGGACGAGTGTTGCTGGATTTCAGATTGAATTTTATAGCCTGCTGTTTAGTTTGGATGAAGGAATGGGTGTTCCTCAGAAGCAAAAGAAAGTTATAATTAGGAGGATATAACTTGAGATTTGGTTAGCATGGCTCTTTGTATTACTATGAAGTTAAGCTTTATGTAAATTTTAAAAATCATTATGTGATAAGTGCCATATTAAAAATATAGAATAAATACAAGGCCATGTTGTGCCTGAAAATACTGATCTCAGTTAGAGAAGAATTGTATAGGTTGTCTTTGGTTAATAATAATTGGAGTTGGAATTTTCATTGATAAGCAATGCAATTGTCACATATTAGCAATAGCAATCCCAGCAGTCTCCATTGCCATCATTAAATGAGGATTGCAGATCATTAAGCAATTAACTGTAACTGCAGTTAGAGTGATTAAGAATGAACACTGCAACTAATAGAGTGTAATTAATAAGGACAATATTTCCTCTTTTTTATTGACTTTTAGGCAAGGGAACCCTTATGGCTGGTGCTCAATGAGGCTGGCCTTTACTGGCGTGCACTTGGAAATGGCACCTTTGCCTTCACCTGTTTACGAAAAGCATTCAATTTGACACCTCATGAATTTCAGGATATCCCTTTAGTCAATCTAGCAAACCTCCTCATTCATTATGGCCTTCACCTAGATGCCAGCAAGCTTCTCCTCAAAGCATTAGCCATCAATGATTCTGAGGTGAGTTTTGTTTCTCAGGAGAAAGCAAAGTTCCTTGTCTCCACTTTTGTTCTTTCATAAAATTTCAAATGGAAATGTGGAAATATTTCTTTTGGTCACATTTTGAAAAGCAGGTTTTTGTACTGTTTTTATTAGAAAATGAATGCTTGTATGGCTTTATTTCTGCTGTTATTTCTTATCTAGTATAAGACAGGATAATTATGAAAAATGAAATTTTAATACGTAAGATTAAGGGAGCAGTTTTATAATTGTGGTCAGTTTCTTTGTTGCCCAGCAGGTCTCAGATTCCCTGGGAGGATTAAAACTACAGATGGTTTACAAGCTGTACTTAGGATCCAATAAATATATTCAGTAACAACTAATATTGTGTAACCTCGCTATGGTAGAATATGTTTGTTTTGTTCCCATCCTGTTAGTTTGGTACTTGATATCTTTGGTCTTCATTTGAAGACCAAATAAATTTCAAACTTTTGAAATTTTGAACAATGTATATAGTTTAAATTAATTAATTAATTTGTTTGTTTGTTTTAAAAAGCCACACCCAAGAAAGTAGTTATTGTAAAAATTCCATTTCTTTTACCAGTTAACAATAAAAGTTTTTAAAAGATTGATTTTTTTCTTGGATCTCTTTTAGGAAAATTAAAGCTAGATAATTAGTACAGTGGTTCCTCACAAGACGAGATTAATCCATTCTGGAAGAACGCTCTTAGCGCGAAATGCTCGTAAAGAGAAACGCAGTTTCCC
>JANHZU010003628.1:0-12609 GCA_032468055.1 Acrochordus granulatus
GAAGAGAAAGTGGAAAGGGGTATAACAGTCAGATTTCTATAACTATATTAATGTAAGATCAAATTAATGCATTAAAACTTGGGGTCTGAAATTATTTAAAACACTACCGTTGAATGTTGCCCCTTCACCAAACATTGAGATAATAACCCCATTCATTACTGAATAAATAGAACATTTATTCAAATGCATAAGCAGACAATTAGAAGACTGAAGATTCCTTCTTCATCTACTTTAGTCAGACTCTACTTCAATTAATCCAGTAATTCAGATCATCACAGTTTAGCTATTCTCTCAACTTCAGAGGATCTTCCAGTTCCAAAGAACCTTCCAGATTCAAAGAAACTGGAAAAAGTTTGAAAAAGAAAACCAGGATGATCATGCATCTAGGAAATTAAGCCCTATGAAGAGAAATTGAAAGAGTTGAGTATATTTTATCTTAAAAAAATTCAAATCAGGCCAGCACTCTTTAATACTTGAAATAATTCCTATAATAGGACAAGATCTAGTTTTTCTTCTTTCAGAATACAGGGCAAGGAATGACAGGAAGGTAGATCTTTATCAATTACAGAAAAAAATTAGTAGTTCAGCAGTAAACCATTTATCCAGAGAGATATATAGACCCCTTTCATAGTTCAGATGAAAACGAGACAGACATTTTTCTGGACTGCTTTATTTTGAATTCCTGTCCTGAGCCTCAAATTGGATTGCAGAGTCTAATTGTCCGCTTCCAACTCTACGATTCATCCCACACCAGTTCACTGTGCAAGCTATGGAGAAAGTGTACATGTGTACCTAGCAGTCTCATAAAGGGAAAGCTCATTCCATCTCTCCTTTGCCAGCTTTGTAAACTTCTTTGCTAGCTGTGGAGGAAGGAGTTTCATGTCTTTTCTCTCGGCCATTAAAGGCCAGTCTTTTCTTCAAAACTCAGCAGGGAAATCAAAAAGACTGCCAGAAGAAAGAGTGGTAACTCCACCTTTCCTTTTTCAGTTGCCTTTTTTATATTGGTTAGGAAAGAAAGTCAGGCATTTCCTCTAAGCAGACATATGGAAAAGTGACTAATTTGTTTCTCGTCCACAGTCTGTTTGACAGAAGATTTATTTTTGAATGTATCCTGTGAATTTTCTGATCCAGCCATTTAGATACCCACAAAGCAAAGCAGACAGTAGATGTAGCACCACGGAAAGCTCCAAATGAATATTTTGTTTCAGGAGATGTTAGAAAGAACTGAAGTCTTACAACCCCACTCCCATAAATTCTATTTTTGAAGAGTGTAAAGTTATAAATTGTCAACCCCCTCTCTGCAAAAGAAAGACTATCAAGTTTCTGAAACTTCTTGTCTGCCAGTATATGAGGCACACAAGCATTGGAGATGACTCCTTCAGTAACTCCTGCAGACTCTGTTTACTAGCCTCATATGAAATTCTGGATTCTGTAGGACCACAAGCACATGTTCCTCTTCCTTCTTTTAAGCTTTGAAACTTAAGTCTGCAGGCATGGCAATTAAATAACAAGTTATTTCTTAGTAGGATATTAAGCTTTCCAAATGTTATACACGCAGTAGCAATCAGAGATCACTGAAACTAAAAAAAACACACAACAATTCATACTTGCAGACCAAGACTAAGGAAATCCTGAAAGCTAAAATATGTGTCATATAGTGAGTGTTGGGAATAATAAAAATTTTCTCTAGGCAAACTAGAGAACGGGAGAGAAAGAAGCTGAAAGAACACAACTTTTTTTTTGCTCTGTAAGAGAAGCAAAAGTAAAATATTCCTCCTGTAGAGAAGCTGAAGGAGCTCAGCCATAAGACTAGTGAGACACTCTAGGAAAGGCTTTGTTGTCTTCTGCTACCATCTAGTGGTTTACAAAGGAATATTTAAAAAAAATTTCTTTCCTATATGATACTCTGACAGCATTACTAACACTTAATAACTAAAATATGCTAAAAATGAGCATAGCTTTTTTTTAAGATGCCATACTTTTCTATGACACAGCACTGCTATAAGCATTTACTTTCTAAACCACTGTTTAGAAATTAAAAAGTGAATCATCAGTGAAGATTTGCAACAATTTTTAGTCCTTCCCTTTATATCCTCTAGATTCCTTTTCAAATATAGTAGGCAAACAGAGCTCCTGAAACAAAAATGTATCCAGATTACATCAACTACATTTAAGATATTATTTTTACTCTGTTCAAATGGAGCTGATAATTGAAAGCTCATTGCTCACTGTTAATCTTAGAATGGTGACTACTGTTATCTTCTATGGGGATTTTATAAATTGGCATGAGGAATTCCCTGCCTTGTCTGTTGGCAACACTACTGAAGCCCTGTCTGACCTGTGGATCATGAAGATGGCCCAAAGAGTTGACACAATCATTCCCATATGCTTATCCTCTAGCAGAGCCTAATCAGTAGCTATATTTATAAGAGAGCCAAAAGCAATGAAAAGAATAATTAGAGAGCTGGAGAACAAGAGGAAGAACAGGATAAATTGGATAAGCACAGAGTGGGGCCTTATTTAAGGCCCATCTGTGAAGCTGCCTCTTTGGCAGTGGATATAGTGAGGACTTTTCTGCTTCTATTGCATAGTAAAGGCCAAAATGTGGCATAATTCTTCCATCAAATTACTAAGAGATGTAAGATAACAGTTGATGACTCATTGTATTCAGAGCTGTCTTGCCTTGGATTCCACATGTTTAAAAGAAACAGTACAAAGCTTTCCTTTGTAGCTTTTAAAGTATTAAAAAGCTTTTAAAATATTAGTGAGTCTTATTTTTCTATTCTTGGGTAAAGTGATCATTATGGCCATTTATTGCTGCAATCCAGTCCTCTTTCCCTTGTTTATCTCTTCCCACTGAGTTGGCACAGCTTGGAAATCATTAAGAAGGTAATAAAAAGAATTATATTTGTAACCCAAAACAGGAAGATGGTTTTGAGCATCCAAAAGAATATTGCAATGGTTAGTTTCTGGGATATTCTTTAAATTTCTCTGCAGAAAGGAAAGTATCTGGGGAGGGAGGATAGTGGCTGCGTAGGGAGTTGAAAAGTCAGCTTCTAAAGGAAGAAAACATCTGTATGAATGCTAGATGATGAAATGAAGCTGGGGGAGTCAAAGATCCCTTTGGCCATACTTTCTTAGATTACCTCTTAGTTTAGGTTCTTAAGACTTAATAACAAAATCACAAACTCCAGAACAGGAGAAGAGAGTGACCAAACTCTGTCCCATAGCCTCATCTCTGGGATTACTGTCAGCTTTTGACAGTACCATCTATAATATCCTTCTGGTCTACCTGGCTGAGTTGGGATATAGGGCTACTATTTTGCACTAATTCTCATCCTTTCTAATGGAGCGTGCCCAGAAGGTGGTGCTGTCAGGCTACAGTTTGATCAACTGGTGCCATTAAGTCCTACAGGGTTCTGTCTTGTCTTCTGGATTTTAAAGTGTAGATGAAACTGCTGAATGAAGTCATTCAGAACTTTAGAATGGCTTACCATCTGATGATATCCTGGCTTACTCCTCCCCCTACCATCTAAGTCCAAGAAAACAATTGGCAGCCCTAAATTCAGTAAAAAACAAAATAAAGGAGAACAAGCTGAAATTAAATCCTGACAAAACAAAAATCTCCAGATGAAAAAGCTTCACTTCAGAATTGAGATGAAATCTGTCCATCCATGTATGTGGGACAAGAAGCACACATGAAACCATTCTTGATTGGCAATCGTCCAAGCCTTGGTTATATTTTGTTGTGACTACTGCCTAAGGCCTAAGGCTACTGTTCTTTCTGTGGGGCTGCAGCAGGAACAGTTCACATACTGCAACTAGCACAAAATGCAACTGCTTGGCAACCAACTGGCACAAGTTATAGGGATTTAAGATACCTCTATGAAAATATTTGTACTAGTTTCCAGGTGTTTACTGGGCATCATCTAAACTAGTATTGGTTGTCATTACTAAGCCCTAATGGCATAGGATCACATTATATGTAAGACCACCTGTCCATGGTTATCTCTCTATGATCCATCAGGGTTGGCAGAATGGATATGCTCCATGTCCTGTGTATTACAGAGTATAATTTGGTGGGACTTAGGAATTATGGCTTCTCTGTTGCAGTGCCTCCTCTGTGGAGGAGCATTCTCATGGAGCTCCAGATGGCCTTGACACTACTGACATTTTGTAAAACATTAAAGTCCTGGTTGTTTTCTGAGATGTATGGGCCAGGAGGTTGAGTGGGTATGTTAGCTGATTTGTTTATCTCCTTGGATTAAAAGTGGAATTTTTTAGCCCACATGTATATGTTTATCTAAGGGCATACAATGGCACAAGCAGTTAAGATTCTGGGTATGTCAACTGGAAGTTCTGCAGCTTGAGTTCAAAACCCAGAACCATGTATCACGGGGTGAGTTCCCATTTACTGCCTAGATCTTGCCAACCTAGCAGTTTGAAAGCATGTAAAAATGCAAGCAGATAAATAGGTACCACTTTCATGGAAAAGGTAACAGCGTTCGTGCCTTGGTGTATAGTCATGCTGGCCATATAACCTATAGAAGCATCTTCAGACATGCTGGCTCTTCAGCTAGGAAACAGAGATGAGCATTACCCCCTAGAGCTGGGGAAACTTTTACCTTTTATACATTTATCTTATTCCTTCTACTTGTTATTTAGATTAACATACTTTATTGGCCAAGCATAGTTAGACACATGAGGAATTTGATTCTGAGACAGCAGCTCCAGTGTACTTGCAAGACAACAAGAAATAATAACATAAATAAATGTATTCAGTAGTAAAGTGTGCATCCAAAGTATGCAGACAGTAGAAAAGAAATATAGTATAGAATTAGAACCACAATCTATTGATATGTATAGACCTTACACACAACTATAGGTTAATTTAGAATTCTTTGCACTTTGTGTCCTGTATATAGCATGAGTTATGTATTCAGGTGAATGATGGCACAGGAAAATCTGTCCCTGTGTCTGGTTGTTTTGGTATGAAATACCCTATAGTGCTGTCCAAAGGGAAGAGATTTATACTCTGTTTCTGTTTTGGTTTTAATTCTTGATTATCACCTAAAGTCACAATATTGTTTGATTTTAATTCTTGATTATCACCTAAAGTCACAATATTGTTTGATTTTAATTCTTGATTATCACCTAAAGTCACAATACTGTGAGATGGGCAGCTATATAAATTGTTTCAATCAATGAAGTCAAGGAAATAAATAAGTGCTAGTGGTGACCTTTAAAGCCCTAAATAATTCAGGTCCTGACCATTTGCCTCTCCCATTATGAACCTGCCCGGTTACATAGATCAGCAAGAGAAGCCTTTTTGAAAATCTCCCCTTACCCACTGCCATAAGTTAATTTATGTGGCACATAGGAGAGAATCATCTATACAGCCCCAAGACCTTGAACTGCATTCCCCAAGTATATGCGTTTAGCCTTTAAAAGGTAACGGTTTCCCCTGTTCAGTTGTGTCTAACTCTAGGAGGCGGTGCTTGTCTCTGATTCATAGCCAAGGAAGCCAGCGTTTGTCTGAAAACACTTCTGTGGTGATGTGGCTGGCATGACTATATGCCAAGGTGCACACAACACTGTTACCTTTTCCACCAAAGGTGGTTCCTATTTATCAACTTGCATTTTACATGTTTTCAAACTGCTAGATTGGAGGATCTGGAGCAAATGACAGGAGCTCACCCCGTTACACGGTAGCACTTGAGTCTTGAACTGCTGAGCTTCTGACCTTCTGGCCAACAAGTCCAGTATCATGGTATTCAGTAAAATGACCAAAAATCTCACCTCTGTTTCATCAAACTTTTGTTATCTAAACTAGTTTTAATGATATTGATTTTAAATTTTACCTCTGCTTTTAAATGTATTGTTTTTATTCTTGTATCTTATAATTTGCATTTTAACCACTGTAAGTTTTGATTATTCTAGTTCCTGGGTATGAATAAAAAAGAGATATAAAACAAAAGTTTTGGAAAATCTGTTTTTCTTTTGTTTTGTAAATTGTACTTCCTTGTAGCTCTGATATGAACTTTCTCAAATTACGGCTACCAAACTATGATTAAGTGTTTAAGAGTGCCAATGTTTAAGAGAGCCAGTTGGTTAGTGGTTAAGACACCAGGCTAGAAACCAAGATGAAACCTGACGGAGTAACTTTGGGCTAGTTACTTTTTCTCAGCTCTATTTACCTCACAGTGTTGTTGTGGGGAAAAAGGAGGAGGAAAGAGTATTAGGTATGTTTGCTAACTTGAGTTATTTATAAAAATATTAAAGACAGGATAAAAATAAAAAATAAAGTTTTTTTCATTTCTCATAAACGTAACAGTGAATTTAACAAATACATCAAAGTCTAAAAATTGTTTTGCTTGATTTACTTACCATTCTGTTCCTCTAATTCATTTCCAATTTCTTGTCCCATCTGTTTTTGGCGAGATAAGATTGAAGAGAGTGTATCAAGACCAGCATTTTGTTCTGTGCAAGAAAACAAAACATGTTCAGTGAATATAAAATTTTAGTTTAACAAATCCCAGATTTGTACATAAAAATTGCTGAGGAAATGCCCAAGCTTGGGTTTAATTAACTGAAAGTAAACTTACTAATGGCTGGACAATAAATTAAAAAGTCAAGTCTTAATATATTTGAACAAATAAAAATATCACTTAAGTTGATTATCACAAAAAAAAGAAATCAAACAGCAATTACTGAAACAGTATCTTTATTCACACAAATTAAGGTTTACATAATCATTATTATCTTTGAAATTCTAAGAATTTTCCATCAGGGAAAATAGTTAAAAATCCAAGGAAAAGGGTAGAGAACTGTGGAATTTTTAACATATTACATAATTGTTGCTCTACCTATTTTCTGCATTTTTAACCATCTTCACTGATGAAAAAGTATGTTAGGGTTAGAAATTAGAAAGTTGGATTTCATCAGTTGACTTAATAGATATTGCTGCAATATGGGTTTACAGTGAATGCCAACAATGGTGGATAATTTCTCAACAACAAAATTTAGCCAGAGTCCCAAACACTTGACAAATGAGATGCATAGTTGCTATTGTCACAAAAGCAATGGATTATCTGGAACACTTATAAAGTTGCCTGATCTTTCTGATTTTCCAAGAAAGGTTTAGCATGACTGAAAAAGAAACAGGTGAATCAAACACCAAGGAAACTAAAGATTTTTTAAAACAGTATGCTAATTCACTGAGGATTAATCCAACTTTTGGCAGAGAGAGTGTAATAAGCATTGGCACAACTGAAGTTTCCCTATTTCTCACTATAATCTGGAGCACATGGCATAACTGTATCTTTATTTCTTAAATGAATTATTATATTTTGCCCATAGTCCTGGAGAGAGGTAATGATTTTTCCCAAAGTTTATTCACTACTTACTGTAAATGATATTTGCAGAAAAGGTAAAAAAGACCTTTATAGGCAAAAGGCAAAAAATGTGGCAATTGTTAAAACTAAGATGTTCAGAAATTAAAGATGTTATCAATGTATCTAATTCCTGAAAGATTAATTCTATGTTAATCATAACTGCCACTTACTGGTATACAAAAAAGCTTTCTAATAAACCACACAGCCACAAAATTTTTAGGAAGGCTCTAGAACAGCATAAAATATTTAAGAAGAAAGCTGGTTTGGACATGGTAAAACCTCAGACAACAGAACACCAACTGGTAATATACCAGAGAATATGTCTGGGAGCAAAAGTCTTTTATCTAAGAAAACTGAAAGCCACACAATATAAGACCTATTTTAAAAAACTGAAGCTAGGGAATAACAGCAGTACAGAAGTATAAGGAAAGGATAATGTGAAAAAGGAATCCTGGGGATCAGGAAGGACATGACAATATAATAAGCATATTTATTTCAATCATGTATTTATTAGAATGAGTTCTTCCTACCTGAAATTGATACAAGCAAACTAGCTAACCATTTCCAAAAACACTATGCTAATAAACAGAGGCACAGATTGCTGATAATTCCCAAGGGATGTAGAGGAATCAGGCACAGAGTGCAAGGCATCTAGTAACAGGAGTCTGCTTAAAGAATTCCAGGCTGCAACCTTCTTAACTCCTCACAGAAATGACTTGCAAACTTAAAAAGGATAAATGTAAAGAGAGAAGGATTCAAACCTCTTGGATAAATCTTGACAAAACAAATACTGCAAAAAAGGTATTTTAAGAAGGATTTAAAGACACCCTTCTCAAAAATGTACATGATGGAAGATTTTTGATCTAGGAAATAGAATGTGATCAGTATGAATTTATCAGCTATAAAGCTAACACAAAAACCGACAAGACAAAACAAGGAAGAATTTACCTTCTATAATTCTCTGTTGTTGCTGTTGGATATCATGAAAGTCAAGCCCTCTTGTTTCCTCCGGCTCCTCCACAAGCCATGGATTTGTTACTTGTCTTCTGACCCCTCCTGCCATTAGGTTAGACCTAAAATGTTTTTTTAAACATAATGCTCCCATCACTGGCATTTTATAACAGGGTTGATTTTGCTAATAGCACATTTAGACCAATGCAAAGAAGATGAATATACAGTTGAAGATCGATTTTGGGGGATCCAATTATACAGTATGTCACTCATTTGTAAAAACATGGACAGAAATCAGATATCAAATGATCCCAGAGAGAAAAATAATTTAGTGCTTAATTCAGAAGGAGTATCTGTAAAAGTGTGTTATGTATAAAATATTTTGTTCACTTTTTTCTACAGTATATCCCCTTTAAAGGATTAGACACTGATATAAATACCCAAATTTTCATGATGGAATTTTAAAATTATTATACCATATTCATATGTTGTATTGTTATTACTTGCATAATAATTGGTATTAAGCATTCTAGTCCAAAAGGCCAAAGGGAGTTTCTGAGTTTCCCATTATTGTATTCACTCACCTGTTATCTAAAGACTAACATTAAGCTTTAACTTCAGAGAGCTCTAACTGCAGAACTTTTTGCAGGGGTGAAAGAAAGGATGATCCAAGATGGGTAACTTCCACTCCCAGTTGGAGAAAGACATACAATCTAACATTTAGTTCTTTTTCAAATATTGTTTTATTGTATTGTATAATTAGAGAACACAATTAGCACATTACACTATTTGAATAGAGTGGTATTATAGTGTTGACTAAAGATGAACAATGCTCTGATGATTTAGATAACTTAAATCTTTAAAGATATAAGAAAAAAATTATGACGATTATTACCTATGATTCCTAAAGTGATAATGTTCAAAGAAGCATGAGGTTGCTTAAATTTTAAATTTAAAGAGTGTGGCATTGACAAGCAACCACTAAATGCCTTAAATTGTGGTATAATGAGGTTTTCTATCAATATTTAATACTAAGATCTCCACAATATTATTGTTGTTTATGCATTTCAGGAAAAAAAAAGTTAAAAAGCTATATGGTTTCTGTCTTCCCCCTTCTTTATGCCTCAACCAATTTGTGGTGTTTATTAGTATTTAGGCACTCTTAGAAATCATACTGTAGGTGTGCAAGCTGAATAATACATTGAATACATGGGACCAACTCTTGCTTGAATTTGGTTAAACTTCTGTTTTAAATATATACTGTTAATTTTGCCATTCTTCAATTTTAAGTACCCAATTAGATATCATAATTGTGTCTTTCTTCTAAAGTTGGGCAAAATTTATTCTCATTTGGTAAATTATTGTATTTCTTATTGATATTCTCTGGGATAATACTGAATAAAAAATCTGTGATTTCATTTCAAATTTAAATTCCAAAATTTTTTGCATTATACTAGTGTATCTTATGCAATATTTTTGAGGGTTTTTTTTACATGTTGCCTACCTGTGATCAAATGTTCCTTCTTTTTCTTAGCATTTGCAATATTTATCGCTGTATGACTTTATCTGGGAGATTGTGTATAGTAATTTATAGTTCTTGATGTGCCTCATAAACATTCCTAATTCTCTAAGAAATATATCCTCCCCCTAACATTTTCCAAAATATTCATAAGCAAATCTTTAGCTCCCATAATTTGCAGCTTCAACTCCACTATCTCAAAGCATTTTTTTCCAAAAAAAATAATGTCAGAAAGAAAAATGTAATGGCATAATTTTAATGTAGCTGTTGTTCTTGCTTTGTTTGTGACAAGTTATCTCTACTATCAAAAAAATCTTTCTGACGAGTAGCTTTCTTCACACTGAGAAGAGTCCAGCTTCCAACTTCTGATCTTCCTCTGTCTCATTTTGGCAGTGTGAAGATTAAAGTTTATCCAATTAGCCACCCATGGCTTTTGCCAAGTTAATCACTTAAATCTTTGAAATCTTCACAGCACAGTGGAGTGTGCAGATTACAGTGGAGCAGATTTAACTAATTAAAAGGCTTAGCAATTTGCCCAAATATAAAAGATGTTAAGGGTTATAATCAAGAATTGTGCCTCTTTTTAACAAACAGCAGCTTATCTTCTCAAGGATATTGTTTCACTGGTTCATGCTTATAAACTTTCCCAAGTAATGCAGATTAGTCATTCAGAATTTTCCCAAGACTATGGCCATACAATGAAGCTTTCACTTAGCAAGGATTTTAAAAAATTAGTTGTGTACATAATCATATTTTTCTCTATGGATAGTAAAACAAAGACATATCCTTTGAAGCATTCTAAATGCTTCAACTTGAAATCACAAACTGTTATGAAATGTGATTTATGTATTTTGAAAATTGCTGAGACTGAATCTTCCAATTTCTCACTCCTTGTTACTATTTTTAATATTTATTATGTTATTTATCAGAATATATTCTGATTATCTACTTCCAATAGACCATAATTTTTCAAAGGGTCTGGAGCAAATTTTTCCAACATATTATATAAATCCATTCTTACACACACATAAATGCTATTAAAATATGAAAGATGTAAATTATATTATCTGTAACTAGTTTAATGTCTGTCACCAAAATCTGCAAGTAAAGATTTGCAGGAATGATTTAGGCACTCAGTGTCAGTTCTGGAATAGCTCTACAACTCTATGGGGGCTCTATGAATAGTAGGTATATTCCAGGAATATCGCTCTAATGATTACTGGTGCTGATATTATTTTTGGTGTTTTATTTGGACAAGAAACAAGCAACATAAATCTAAAAACAATATTACAATAGCAAGAGATTAGAAATTTCATCTTTAAGTATCCCTTTTTAATGTAAGAATTGGTCATTATGTTGGAATTTTGCTAGGGGTCTTCCTCCTGTTGCAAACATGATCATATTTGCATGCAAGAAGAGAAATAGGGAAATTGAGAAAGTAGATTAGAAACACATCTACATTTAAAAAAAAATCTGCAAGATTCTATATCACAAATATTTTACAGTAGCCAAAATGGTATGCTAAAAATAACTGAGTCTTTTCTAAAAGGATTATGAAAGTACTGCTATGCAATTTCATACTTCTTTTTAAAAAAATCTACATTATGTAAGAATTCTTTGTTTCTTGCTGTATTTTAGGAACCCAATTAACTTGGGTTTTTCAACTTATTTTATTTAGTAGAAATGTTGACAAAAATGCATCCCCCCGTTTGACATCATTGATACAAGGAAAATGTACTTTTAGCATGTTGCATAATTTTCAAACATTTCATCTTCGCTTCTCAAAAACGTATATAGATAGTTCATGCAAACATTATTCAAGGCACAATCTTGTGATTATCCTTTCAGAGAAGTAAAGGACAGGATACCTAGAAATGGGATGGTTGATTGAAAAAGAAATATAGGAAATAGTTTGAGATGAAATAACTCTATTCCAAAGTTAAGCAAATCACACACATATTCATTTATGTATATATCCTTCAATTATTTTAAGTTTCTGGAAAACAGGATAGCTGATCAAAATCCCAACACTATTTGTCTACCTTTTGTCTGTTTCCAAAGAGAATGTCAAAGAACACAAGAGCATTTTGCCTAGATCCGACTACACGTAGCTATCTATTCCTTTTTCATGGATTTCTTTTTCCTTGTTACCTGATACATAATATTTATTTTTGATACTATTCTTACCTGCCTTGACTAATTTCTGAGTCCATCACTAACATTTCTTTGACAAAAAAAGACCAATAATTTGGCATGAAATTTATTGCTTGCTGTACAGATTGGCCAATCTGTAGTATTAAAAGCAGCCATTAGAATCCTCAAATGTGTCTGATTATATGAGCTAGCCATGTTTGTAAGAACAGGTATGGATATGCCAATCCTGAAGATAAGAGAAAGTGATCAAACATATGTATACAAATACACATGGAGTTGCCACAGATGCCAGCTGGTTGTTTATTACCCTGCATCTTTCTCCAGCTATTACCCCTATTTTACTGAAGCTTCCAGAGTACCTGTCTGTAATCTTCATTCTAAACAGAGATAGGGAGAAATATGGTGACATGGTTACAACTCTTATGATGAGCTCCTTCTAAAAGCCTTTTTATTGTACCTGCATTTTATTTACTATTAATTTTCAGATCATACAATTCTTCCTTAATGTCATATCTTACTATTTTATTATCTTTTTATTACTGATATCATTGGATAATTGCACTGCAGTCATAAGGCAAAGGAAGAAAAAGG
>JANHZU010003628.1:35741-46406 GCA_032468055.1 Acrochordus granulatus
TCTCCCGGCAATCTTAATTCCAACTGGTGATTCATCCAGTCCAGCATTTTGCATGATGTACTCTGCATATAAGTTAATATATTAAATATTAATATAATTTAATATATTAAATATTAATATATTTTTAATATATTAAAAATAATTATATATATGAGGGGTCCTTAATGCTGTCAGAGCTTGGTTGTTTTCTTCTAGATGTTTCATTACCCAACTACCTATCTCAGAAAGCATCAGTTCAACCCTAAGCTACAAATATTACCTTCTATTGGTATTATATATGTGTGTATTATATTATAAAATATAATACATTTATGACAGCTTTCACTGAAACAATGAGCAATTCATTCTTAAGACAATTATGGTTTGAAGAGTCTATGATATGTTATGCTTCACCCAAAGTATACAATTCATCCAGAAGGAATATGCAGCTATAAGTGCAAAAGGAATAGGAAAAGCTGAGGACCAGCAGATCACATGACCATCCTTGCTCTAAAAGAAGTCCCAGTATTTATGCCATTGTGTGTCCCACATCGTTGCAATTATGTGATGCAATATATCAGCATCTGTTCCTGCTGGTTCTGCTAGATAATTATTTGCAAAGAATGCCCTCTCTGTCCTAAAAGTCAATCTCTATGGAATTATAATTTGATTAAAATCTCTCCTTTTTTTCCTGTTGTACAGACAGCCATTCCACCTTATTGTGAATGCACATAATTTTACTTCCACCATTGTTACAGTTCAGGAAATGCGCACTGTGTGGTCCTGGATCCCAGAACGATTTTCTTTATACTCACCTATTCTTTTATTCTCAACTTCTGAAAATGGATACAGTTTGCAAAGGTAAGGGCCATATTTTCAAAGTATATCCAAAATATGATACTCATAGAGGCAAATGATTAACTGAGTAGAGTTATAAAAGTTTAAACCAACTCAAGAATTAACACACTAAACTGAATAGAGCATTAGAAACAAGAGCATCGTATTTGATAAAGCAATAACTTCGGTGATTGAACCTTACAGAGATCATAAAACTTTCATGTTCCAAGTAGCCAAAATCAAACCACATGAAAGTTTAGTCCAGTGTCCTAATGCGATCAGTATACTGATGTGCTTTAAAATCACTGCCTTAGATCAATTGTGGAAGTTAGGTTTAATTTTTATCTGTAGATAAACACTACGTAAGTGCTTATAACACTGATACTGCAATTGGTCTTGTCATTCATGATTGAGAAGCTTACTACAAAAAGTTAAAGATTGGGCTAACATTCAGAATCAAAAACATGATTCCTGCGTCTCACTTGAGTTCAAATGAAGGTTAAGGATTGTGTGATTCTTAAATGCCACCCCACTTTTGTGCTGACTCTATATTTGGGAGCTCCTGATCTTTTCTAAAATCTTGGATTTTGGCACAGCAGAAAAATAGTAGAAACTATGAGAGTGTCCTAAAAGCATAGAAAAGGATGCCAACTCCCCTTGGGAGTTTTAGCATAGTGTTGGAGGACTCCTGAGCCTGAATGTATGCCTACTATAAGGCTGCTTAATGCTTCAGATTCATCCCCACCCCATCCCCAAAGATCTCGTGGCAGCTTAAAGATTTTGCAAGGAAGTACTATATTCACACTCCCACATGTTCCAAAGCATTTTACAAAGATCCAAAATGCATAGTGCTTTTTCCATCTCTGTCCAGTAAATAAATAATAAACTCCCTGTGGGATCAGCATGGGCTATGAAACCTCCAACCTCCCCAATCTGGATATTGGAAGAGTAGCTCATCAGAAGCAATTTCCATGTTACACAATCGTCTGCTGTAGAGTGCTTAGACAGTAGCTTAGGTGCATCTCTCTGGAAATGTACCCTTTGGCAGAAGAAGCAATTAGAAAGCTGCCACTGAAATCAGTATCTCATTGCTTTCTTTTGAATGATCCTAATCAGCACATATTCAGGACAAATGGGGAGAAAACACCAGAGAAAATGCAGGAAGAAGATCTTTAATAATTTCAGGTGCCTTGGAACTGTCACGTTTGAAAAATATAAAATGAGAGGACACACACACATGCATACACTGGTTGTGAGATACTATTATTTGTCACTGTTTGTGACAATACTGAGAATTACCACAGCTGGATCTTCAGCTGTTGTATATTCATTAGGACCTTATGTAGGACATTATTCCTTAGCTATATTGGTACTATAGCTCCTGATTCTGGAAAGCACGCACACACACAATATATAGAGACAGACAGACAAATAGATATTCAGTAAGCTCAATAAGTTAATTTATTTTGGAGCATGTGTTATTTATCTGTAATAACAGTTTTATCCTCCTCCAATTGCAAAGTCTCCCAGAATGGTTTCCATGAGATTAGTGGATCAAACTAGTCTCTAATGTCAGTTTTCAGACAGATGAAATATAAAACAGATGACATATAAGCCGAGGAGGAAGAGAGAAAGAAAGGAGGAAGAAGGAAGAAAGAAGCAAATCAAGGTCACGGTTCTTGTTATGATCAGCTTCAAATTGAAATATTCAGGAAATAGCTACTGTTGATAGAAGGAAGATGCTGATGAAACTGATCTCTCTTCAGAGGTTGTAGAATAAGCTCCTCTGTTTTAGCATAAGCACCTTAGACTAAGGGGATGCATTTTTTAGTCTATGGGGATGCACTTTTCTTGTGTTTAGGTTCAATCAAAGAAATTTCAGTGAAGAACCCTTTTGATGTAGATCCACAAAGCAGGTCCCCACTTTTAGGCATATATCAGATTCTAATAGAGATGGCCCAGCACAGTGAAATGGTGCTGTTCTGCAAAGGCCTACCTCTTACGCTGCCATTCAGAAAGGAACCTCCTGAGAAGAAGGCAAGAAGCCAATGAATGAATCAACAGTAGCAGTGCTTTGCTTAGTCACGATTTGAAAGTCACTTCCACAATCACATGTGGAAGTGGCTAAAGAGATATGTCCTGGTAATATCAGAAGACCCATTTATATGTGATTAATATTTTGGACCATGCCTGGTCCGTCTTCTCTGCAATTCACACATTTCATAGAACCAATGGCCATTTACTCATAGAAAAGAAATCTGCCATCAGCTGTTTTCTAGCCATTTTCCTACATATCTTTTCAAAATAGAATGGAAATAGTTAGAAATCCAAGTATGATGGGTGGTACTTTAACAACCAGTTGTATTAGTAATAGCCCAAGGAGGTGTGAAAACCTCACAGTCTCTCAAAAGATGAATCTGACTAGACATTCTTAATGGTGAACATTACAGCTTGAGGTATCTAATAGTCCAGGTGCACCTACATTGAAAGTAACGTTCTTTTTACAACCACAATTAAGCTGTCTGATTGAAACCTGGAAATCTATATCAGGATCCTGCACTGTACCATGGTGCATTATGCATGATTAATGCATAATCATGATTATGATGCATTCAGGTTTTTTGTGAGCAATTACCTGCTTCATTGAGCAGAAATTATGGTTTCAAAATGTCTGCTTTGCAGTTATTATACAACCTTGAACAAAATTACCTCATTATTGTTTAAAGATGTATGTATGTTGATTTTGTATTCTTTTGGCTACATTTTGTTCCTTCTTAGGGTTTTTTTGGAAATTGCCCAGAATCACCTTGGTTGAACTGGGTGGCCATCTCAAAGTTTTAAAGAAAGGAATACTGATGTGTCTGAAGGAATAGTTTTGCTCTTCCTCTTTTATGAGTTTAACATAACAAAAAGTTGTTAGCAGTAATTACCAGCTGCTATTGCTCCAGACATTTTATGTAGTCATATCAAAATGAAAAGCAAGAGGTGTACAAAAAGATTTATCTAGAAGTTCAAAGAGGATAAGATTCTATGCAGGTAGTCCTCATTTAGTTACTGCCTCATTTAGCAACCATTTGCACTTATGACAGAGATGAAAAAGTAACTGGAAGGAAGGAAGGAAGGAAGGAAGGAAAAATGCAGAAAGAAAGAATAAAAAGAAATAGAAGCTTCTGATTTCCTTTGTAGCAAATACAAGTACAATTACAAAATTATCTCTTATACTTTCATGCAAAAAGTCTGTAAGGAGTTTCCAGTCAGCCATAAATGTAGATATTGTTTTTCTCTGATTGAAGAAGTTAATTTAGGCATCTCTGCCAGTTCCTTCACCAACCATTCCTTCACTGTGGGGCATATTTAGAAGATCTGTAGCAGAAAATCCTCTGTGTGAAAAATGGAATTTGTTCTACTGAGTACACATTGCATTATACATGGACCTGAGACAATGTAAAATATGCAAGGTAACTTCTATTTCAGAGCCTGTTTGGTTTCCATCTTGTTGTTTTTCTAGCTCCAGGCTTACTAATAAGGCACTATGAATAACATGCTCCGTTGTTCAATCCATCTCCATCTCAATGCCATCAAGAAACTGCTTTCCTGGCCATTAGCAGGGGACTCATTTCATCCCATTTCTTTTGCTTCCTACAGGTTTTATTCCTGCTGTGAGGGCTATGAGCCAACTTTACTGTTGTTAAAAAATACACTGGGAGAAGTAAGTGATTTAGTTCTAAACATCTCAAAAAATTCTGGGTCGTGGGATTTTCTATCTATGGAGCTACAATAAAACAAAAACCATTCAAAGCCATATGAAATGTGTGTTCTGGGCTAAAAACAAAATGTTATGCTTAAACCACAAACATGCATTCATTTATTTCTATGCAGAAAGTACAGGTATACGTAACTCTCTCAACATTTACATGCTAAGACTTGTTAAATGAGGAGTATTTTTTGAAAGATGCTGTTAGTGGAGGTAAATAGAGGCCTGTGTCAAAACGGTACCTAATGGAGGATGGAGGAAGGACATAGACTTGAAAAATGCAGGGAAAGATAGGGGGCTATATAAAACAATCAGGAAGCTTTCACATATGATTGTTCATTGGAGAGTACTGAAAAAAAGTCATACTGATTGCCAAAATAAAGAATATTGGGGCGGGGAGACCATTCAATCAAATGAAAGAATGTGCTCCCATCAGAGCCATTTTCAAAGTTAGTAATTTGTATATTGAGTATCAATTTCCTGCCTGATGAGAGGGAAGGGGAAGCATCATGAGGCTGTTTCCCCACGTTTGCCCCCAACCATGAACACCAACTATTCAACAGAAAATTTTAGGCAATTCTCACATGACATGTTGTTGTTGTTGGGTTGTTTTTTTTTGCTTTCAGCTTTATATGGATAGGATATCTTCATCTCAAATATACACTTAGAAGTGTAACACTTGGGCTGGCTCTAAGTTGCTCTCAGGTTCTAAATTCACATTACAAACATCATGCTAGGTTACTGAGAAGAGACTGTTTCAGGTGAAGAGCCTTATTGCTGAACATTTTTTCCAATGAGCATCGCCTGACATCTGTTTATGTCTTTTGGATGCCAGAAAACGACCTAATTTTTTTCCCAAGACATTTTGTCTCCATATTATCTTATGGTGCTGCATTCAAGTGCTTGGCTATTGATTACCTTTGGTTATACATTTTATTCGTTTTTGTTTCCAGAAATTGTATGTATCTTTTATTACATTAGTCACATTGGAGGCACATGGAGCAAAACATCAGTGGATTCACTCACTCATAATTGGTCTCCTAAACCCTGTATTTATTGAAGGGGATATTACACTCTTATCTCTAAGGTTCTCCAAGGTGCCCTCATCTTCACCCTCATTCAGTGGAAGATGGTAATAACATGTTATTAACTTACATCTCCATATTACTTGATGGGTAACCCTGTCCCTTCACTGGACTGTTTGACTACTGTAAGAGTTCAAGTGGACTTCTACGATCATATATTTTCTTGGTCTTTTTGATTATCATGAAACATTATGCTTTGTTTCTTACTCCCATTCAGGTATGTGGAGCATTTCTTTCCTCTGATTGGAATGAAAGGAAAAAAGGTGGAGGAACAAGATGCTTCTTTGGCACAGGAGAATGCTTTATTTTTACAGTAAGTTTACCTTGCTTAAATAGCGGAGAATAAATTGGTTTTATAATTTCTTTCTGTTCTTTTTATGAATTGATCAATCTGATCATCGGTATTAACCCCCCTCCAAAGGTATGATGAAAAATAGAAAATAGAGCTCAATGCATTTTGGAGCTTCAGTTGTGTCCTATATTTGCAAAGAACTTGTTTCTTTATTCCAAAACTGGAATGAAAACTTTCATTATTCCAAAATAAAACTGTGACCCTGAACATCAGTTCAGTTTGTCTTTTGTGTTGGTGGTTTCTCTTTTGTACTTCTCTGATGCCTTCTTGGCTTGATTCCTTTCTTGCTAGACCTGCACTCCTGCTTGATTTCAGTTCTGTTTTATGGGGCAAACACTCCAGTTAAGGAGAGGGTGAGGCTGTCTTAACTCTCCTTCCCAGGCTACACCAAAACCCTGGAAGGGAAAACAAATGCCAGCTCATTTTGGGAAGTGAGTTCACTCTTCCACAGTATCTCTAATATTGTCTTTTCTTGAAAGGTGCATCCTGAAATGGAGCGATATGTATGGGTATTCATCAAGAAGCCAGAACAAGCTAAAGCTCTACCTCATTCCCAGCGCCAGCGTTCTCCTTCCCCCTTTTCTTTGGAGAGTCACAGAACAACCTGCTCAAACCACCTCACTGTACCAAAGTCAGAAACAAGTAAATATCGTCTCTCTCCCTTCCTGGCAGTTAGGCACTTCAAGTTGCCCTCCAAATCAGCCTCCATGTTTATGTCTGGAAACCAGGAAGGAATTATCATAGGTAATTATGAAACTACAATATTGTGGATAATATGCAAATCTAGGTACTATACACATTTCTGAAACTCCCAACCCCTAATTTCCCTGCCCAAATATTGTTTAGATACTGCTTATTTAAGAGATAAATTTGATCACAGCAGAACTGGGATGATCACAACCCATATTTTGGGGAAGGGGAAGAACACATAGGAGAAGGCAAATATGGTAAATGGAAATGATGAACTTTTGGTTGGATTGTCCTACCAAAACATATGAAGGAGAAATATTCACTGGAACCAATTATATCATCATCAACAACTCAACATATTAACAAGTGGGATTTGCAACAAATTCCTTTGTTCCAAGAATATTGCTACATTTTTTTTCTGTTTTCTCTTTTTCTTTCTTCCTCAATCTGTCACTTTCCTTCCACCTGTCTCCTCTGTGTGCCTTGTTTTTGACTACTTTTCTCACTCCTCCACACATCTCACATTTGGCCTTTCAGCTTCTAGCTCTTGCTTCCACCTACTTCCCTTCATCTAGTGTTGAACCAGCATGTCTGTTTAGAAATCTAAGCACAGCTAATATTATGAGTTATTTGTTTGACTTCTGGTTATTTTAAATACTTCTAAAATGTTTGTACTACTCTCATCTTGTTCTTTGAGGGGCCGACTTTACAGTAGATTTGCCAGCAGGTCCTACCTGAATTCAGCATTTCACCTCGTCTACCTTCCAGATCTTTCTTGCCAAATGACAAAGTGCCTCCATGCTTTGCCCATTATCTCCTATCTTCTACAGTTTCACCAAGAGCTGGTTTTGCCATGCTGCCTCTTGTTCAGCAACCAGTCTGTTTTCCTTGCTGTGAAATGTAACTGTGGCATAGGAGCAGCAGATGTTTACTGGATAGAGGGGCACTGATCATCTCAAGGAGGTTGAGCACCACGTAATGGAATGAAATGGCTTCTCGTGGTGGGATCAGCATAAATGGTGGTCACGTAGAAGACGTTTATCTCAAATCTCATAAAATTTGGATTTTTAAATAGAAAAGAAGTTTGGAAGCACAATTCAATGGCAATTAACTAAGTTCAGCCTTTTCTGTAAGAAGTGGATTATTTGGAATGTAAGTGAAAATTTAAGCTGCTAACCAATATATTACACTGAAATTTTAGCTGTACCAATATAGAAAAAATAAGGCCCAGTGTCAGTTATTTTATAATAACTGGCTTTAGTTTTTAAAGTTCCAGATGCCCCTGGATGTGGATAGCTACAGAGTATCTGCTGGAACCAGTCCAGTTATCTGCAGAATAGGTCTACAGGATGTTGGTGCTCACAAGGGCATCTCATCCTCTTGCAAGCCCTCTAAGTCAATTCATACATCATATCAATTTGCAGTGTGATTTAGTTGGCTTTGATGAACCCAACTGTAGCTGATTATGAATACTGTCTCTAATTGTGAAAAGTCCCACGAAACATCTGAGTTTAAAAATTCATTTTCAAATACCTTTTTAAACCTTGGGTTTGTAGTTCTAATGTTGTTTTAAAGTTTTCATAAGATTTCACATGTTTTATTTTTATTTAATCTGAACTGTTGGTAGTTTTTCACAGAAAGATGGTATATACTGTAGATAGCTATATATAACTACAGATATATAGGAGAGGGATTGTTTTGTGCGTCAGGGATTTTAATTAGCTGAAATTCTTAACCAAAGCATGGACAAGAACCTGTTCACTGACATCAGGCAAAGTTCTAAGAAGT
Organism: Acrochordus granulatus; assembly: GCA_032468055.1. NCBI lineage: Eukaryota > Metazoa > Chordata > Lepidosauria > Squamata > Acrochordidae > Acrochordus > Acrochordus granulatus. The sequence continues at coordinate 44,227 of JANHZU010003628.1, forward strand.
AACAAACAACATATACACACACACATAAATCCAACGGAAGGATTGAATAATAAGCCTTGGTGGCTTGCATTCACCAGTAAGCCACTGCAGAATAAGCCCTGATATAGATAAAGAATGTTACACTCATAGATGATGTGTTGTTGGTTATTGATTGGCTTGTTCAGCAGTACATACAGTCAGAGAATACTGTGCTGTCTGTGGATCTGCAAGGAAGCAACGGTATGGCCAGATTAGCAAAATTCATCAAAACTGTATTGTGTGTAATATGTTAACACATGCTTACCCAGTTTGTCTTCAATCCAAGTCAGAAACTGTTTTGTAACAGTAACAAGAAAAGAGAGCATGGGCAGTATCTAAAACTCTTTTCCATAATATGTTAAGAAATATTTCTTCACCAACCATGTTGATTTTTCCTAGGGGGAGGTGGAGGCCAGGCTCTATATATTGATGCTAATCTGAATCATGGAAGAACTGAACATTGTGAAACATTTGACAACCCTCCTCTCTGCAAGCAAAACTTTCAAGTGCAGCTACTAGAAGTTTGGGGATTTCAAAACTCTTGATCTTCTCTTTTCTCCATAGGATGGAATTTTTTCACTCAGATTCTTCTCCAAAGCATTGCATGTCATCAGGTGATGACTGAGAGTTGGATATGCAAGCAGCAGGAATAGACCTTTAAATATTTTGAGTAATTATCCATTACTACAGTCTTTTTGATTAAAATCTCTGAAACATAAAAAAATATATTAGATGATTTATATTTACCTGCAACTGTTCTACTTGAACTAATTTTGGGAGGAAAAGTATGGAATTGCCATTGATCATATGCCTGCTTACTCTGCTTTATTAGACAAAGCATATGAAGTCAGAGGTTATCCAAGAATGTTGATAAGTGGTTTGTTTGTGCAGAAATGGTTTCATGAGGGAACTAAAGGACTGAATTTAGGTATCAAATGGACAGAACAGTTCCAACTTGGCAACTGGTGCTCTTTGGGCTAATAGAGTAAAAGAAAGGGAGACCAACAATAGCAGAGGCAATTGATTTTAGTTTTGCTTCTATCAACTTTACTGTTAAAAAAAACTGAAGGCACTTGAGCACTGCAGTGCAATTCTAATACTGGGAACATTACTGGAAAATTGCCAATGTTTCTTTGACTGTTCAGTTTTGCAGTGGGTGCAACGTGACCCTGGGAAATACAGTACAATAAGATAATATGTCTTTTATTAACTTGTTCTGCATACCTGTGCAGCCCTGAATTTGTGCTGTACACTTGGGCAGACAGGTTAAGATATTAGATATTATCCCTATTGTCACTGCAAAACTTCAGGATAACTTCAGGATGCCTTCAGGATGCCAGAGAACTTCTTACAAAGGAACTAAGACATCCAATTAAATGGATTATTTTAAGACTACATGCTTTTATCAGTATGGCCTCTGAGCATCATATTTGGCATGTATTACATTAAGAAAAGGGGGCACAATGGCCAAGTGGTTAAGACACTAAACTTGTTGGCTAGAAGGTCAGCAGTTCAGCAGTTCAAGTCTCAAGCACCACTGCATCACAGGGTATGCTCCCATTACTTGCTCCAGCTCCTGCCAGCTAGCAGTTTGAAAGCATGTAAAAGATTTCCTGTAAAAAAGATGGAACTTTCCTTTCATGAGTTAATGCTTTTACATTAAAAACGATCACACTTGTTTTTAAGATAAAAGAAAATAAAATTGGCTTTGGCTTTTAGGTCTGCCAGTCTTTCCATATTTCAGTTTCCTTTCAATCTTCAGTGATAAGTAAATGTGGCTGAACAAACATGGCTCTTGTCATCAAAGATATGCATTTAAAAGAAAGAGGAGTATAATATGTCTGCCATCTGATACTTGCAAACATCACTGGAATTCAGAATATAGTAGCAGTGTATACACGACTATTCAAGTAACTGCACAGAACATGTTGACTGTGTTGAGAAATATGACATATAATAAGTTTTAGAGTCTATCCAAGAAAAGTAGTACTTTGTGGTACCATAAACTGAATGTGGTGCCAAAGGAAAGTCAATTCTAGATCATGAAACTTTATTCCATAATGCATTGCTTAGTCTTTCAGCAGTGCAATAAATGTGTCCCGGTCATTGATTCTGTTTATCAGCCATGTTTCTTGATTAACAATCGTTCGTCTCCCACTGTC
>JANHZU010003628.1:46506-63050 GCA_032468055.1 Acrochordus granulatus
AGTGAAAATTATTAATAAAGGAAATCCATCAAATGTGATCTAAAGGAGAATTTGAGGACAATATTCAAATAAAGCATTTATTCCAGTTCATCCCTCCAAGAAGTGGCTGTGATCTCAATGCAGTCATCCTTGAGCTGAAGGATTACAAAGATTATTATACTGCAAAATAATTGAGCAGAAATTCAATGAATATATTCACTGGGCTTATTTTAGTTATTGAATTAATCCATTTTCTGAGTTTGCATGATTTTTGGTTCATATACTACTTCATATATTTTTAGAATCATATACTACCAAACAAGTTATGGTTACACAGTAAATTAATTAAGTCATACACTGACATCAAGATGAACACTCCCAAATTTCACATATTATGCAAAGGCAGCCAATAAATCCTAAAGTGACTCTCTATATGTGGCATGAGAACATATCTTCTATTTCCCAATATTTAAGTCAGAAATATTTTGGATTGAGAGTTTTAATTTGGCCTTTTGAGCATCATTCCAGGTATTGGTCCAAGAAATGTGGCCAGAACCAGAAATCAATGGTTATAATTTTTCTATGTATTTAATCATTTTCCTCTCCTGCCATATTAAAAATTACAATGTTTGTTGCATATCTGATTGAAATCATGATTATTTTCCTCTATCATTGCTGGACTGCTGCTAATTACTATGATCAGCATGCAGGGAGCAGCAACTTTCATCTACACCAACCAATGTGGCAGCACCCTTACTGCCTCCAGCCAAGGCAGAGTCCTAAAGTGAGATCCATTCCTGTGGCAATGCCCTGGAAGGTTGATGTTCCCCCTTCCTGCTGTCATAATGCTAAAATGACATGGAAGCAAAACTAAAAGAAAAAAATCTGTTAGCATGGATAACATAAGGATATGATAAAAGGTAAGAAAATTCAGTGACATACGCAGAAGCAATAGAAGGAGCATACTGATTGGTTACATGGACATGTTTAATGGGTTCCACTATTTCTTGCTGACACAAAGATGGGTGGGTAGCCCCATAAGTCAGTGATAGGAGCAAGAAACTAAATGGCCTTAATTATATCCTGACAATTAATGCTTGGGAACTAATAGGCTATATGGATCTTTTCAAATGCACAGTGCTGGCCCCTTTTGTAGGGTGGTTGATGGGTGATTTTGAAAGAAGTATAGTTGTGTTTTTGGAACTTCAGAAAATATTTTCTAAATTAAAGTACCTTCGTTGGTAGCAACAACATCTTGATTTAATTCAGTGTACCCTGAGCTCAGAAAGTTTGGGATAAAATTTTGCATTTTATCAGCAAATATAATTGCTTGTTGCTTCAGCTGCCACTCTGTTCTTTTATGATTTTCTTTCCTTGGCATTAATACGATCAAATAAATTATGGATGAAAATAATATTATACTTTCTTAGGGTCTGCTACATTTTAGTGTGTGTAATTTATGCTTGTTAGGCAAACAGAGGAACAAAACAGGGGAAATGGAGCCATGACCAATTACCTCCAATGTCACTCTGAATGATTGATCAATTGATCAAGACATCAACTCATTAACAATAGTTCCAAGACCTGTTCAGGAAAGAAATGAGGCATCTGTCTCCTCAAAGCATGCATAGATTCCAGAAGCAAAATTATTCCTTTCACTTGAACAGATCCAAATGCTTCATAAAGTAGGACATAGGCACATGTCAGCATTTGACAAAGATAGTACAACTGGATGCCTGTCCTGCCTTAGGAAATGCAAGAAGTGGCAGTTTACCCAAAAGGAGGATGGCCAAATCAAAAGGAGGATTTGATTCTTTTTCCCATTATTGCTAGAAGGAAGGGAGGGGAGCTGAATGGAAGCAGGAAAGACCAAAAGAACAAGTGAGAAACATGAGATACAGTGATTCAGGGCAGTTCATTCCTTCCATATTTTATTTACTTATTTATTGTATGGACATTCACATCACATTTCAATAAAAATTATAAGGATAAAAATAGAAATATATATCTATATATATACAATGTAAAATTGAAAATGTGTATCTAGATCGCAGATAAAAAATTTTGCTTCATTTTTCACAGCCAAGAAATCAGTGAAGTCTCCATTGTAGGCTCTGTTTTGACACTCTGTTGCTATATGTTGAATGGTTTACTTTTTGGTTCCACAGTCACAATTCAGTGATGATATTTTGGGGACAATGAGTGTTCGTGTCCATGATATTCCTTAAGTCACATGTGCCCCCTGGGTGGTGCTAAAGAACAGTCACTTCCATACAAAACATCTGAAGCCTTGAAGATTAGGGAGCCAGTTAATCTTAGCCATCTCCTGGCTATATCACATCACATTATATTATTCTTTCCATATGATTGCTTAACATCGTGTGAAAAGTGCCAAGTGTATGCTCTTGACCATTAAGTGCAGTTAAAAGCCCAGTAAAGTGCTTTGCTATATTCTAAATTGACATTAATGACCCTTTGATGAAACTGTGGGCGGCCCCTAGAAACATTTCATCCTGATGTTCCTCTTTGAAGAGATTGCTAAAAATATGGAAAAAATAATAGCTTGACTAAGGTGACCTACTTATAGCTTGATCAATATGGCAAGCCTTAGAAGCTCCAACAGGCCCCAAAGTACCTACATTAGGTAGGAACACATGGCATTGATCTGGGGAATCCTGGTCCAAGAAGATCTCCAGGTGACCTCTTAAACCTCAGACAAATGGTGAAATCATTTAAAGGGTTATTCAGCTAGCCAGCTAGAAAAGCATTTAATAACTTTTGAAATAAAATGCTAAGTATTTCAAAAGACATTACAGTAAAAGCAAGCAACATAACAGAAATTTCTTTTGGAGACAAACAGCCAAGGCCAGCAATGAATTGGCAATTCTTGTTAATTAATTGCTACTCTTTTAGTTCCCTCATTGTCTGCCTGATCTCAGCAGGAAGCATCTGACCAGCTTAGTCCAGTTGCTCCTATGAAGGATTATGTTTATACCATAAAAATGGATCATATATGCATTATAAAACTGCATGTAGCTCTGTGTTTAATTTTGTTATGGTCTTAGTCTATACTAAGACCATAGCCAGTTGACCAGTAGAAGAAATATTCTGACAGAAAAAAGCAATGAAAATGGGGTTATTGCTAATGTTGGATAAAGATGAATAAGACATCCAGACTCTGATTCAAGGTTCAACTTTTAGAACTCTGGTTATTTAACACACACACAAAAAGCGTTCTCTCCTTCAAGATACTAAATTTCTGGAAAGAATTAGATCTCTCTCATCCTAATCACATTCCAGAAGCCCTTGAAAACCTGACTATTTCCTCAGGTCCTGCAGTAGGGTGATTTGAACTTCCTGTTGGTGAAGTTTTGTTTGCTTTGTTGTTGGCTTGCCACTGAATGATTGTGTAGTTACTTTTGCATTTGTTTTGGTTCATTTCTTAGTGAGCCACGCAGAGTCAGGTGGAATCAGGTGGCATCTAAATTGAATAAATTTTTAAAAAATAGGTTTTCTTTAATGTTTTTGGTTGTACTGGCTGAAAATTCTGGAAGTTATAGATCCAGCACTTCTGGAAAGCATATGGTCAAGTGGCTATTTCCACTGAGAAAGAGAATAGTTTCTAGCAAGCCAGAGATTCACCATTTCTATCTCAGGCCAAAACATTTAGGCTTGAGTTAACGTATTGTTTTTATCTAAGATATAATGTATGTTTCTGGTTTAGCTGTTGTTTGTAAATCATGTTTATATCTTTGCATAGTGTGCAAAATCTGTTAACTTAGGCTGTCCTTGAGGACCACTGAGAAGCTACAGGTGGTCCAGAATGCAGTGGCACATGCTGTGATGGTTGTGGCATGCTTTGCCCATGTGCCCGTGCCACTTTGTGAGCCACACTAATTGCCAGTTGGCTTCTGGGTGCAGTTCACCCGATTATTTCAGGGACTGCTTATCTCCATGAGATTCTGCCAAGCCAACATGATTGGGCCACATGGGCATGCTTCTATCAAACAATTCATCTAAAGTACAGTATTGGGATTTAGGAGCCACAGCTTCTCCACTGCAGTACCTGCCTTCTGGATCAGCATCACCCTGGAGATCTGAAGTGTCCACCTGGCAGCTGTTCTGAAAATATTTGAAAACCTGGCTTAGCGGCCACAGCAGTTGGGAGTTGGGCCACCTCTAAATCCAATAAAATGACAAATAATTATTCAACAAACTGTAAAGAAGCAAACTGATGTTGCACCATAGATGGGTCCACAATCTGCCTCAACCCCAACTGATGCTGGATTCTGGTCTGCCATGTTAAATGATTCTGGCTTAGCGTGTTAATGCAATTCCAATTAATTCTGGTTTACCCAGCTAAACTACAGCTAAACTACAGCTAAACTAGTGTGCACAACACACTAAGCCTAGAAACCGCCCCCAGGCTGGGTTCCCAGAGCACGCTAGTCTAAAATGAGGATGGGGGCTCCGGGTAAGGCGGGCTCGGCGGTCTATGCTAAGCAAAGAGCGTAACTCATAAGTACCCCATCTTCACGGACGCGCCGGAAATTGACAGGAAGACCGCCAAGAAACTCCATCCGCTTCCGTCCATCCAACGCTGCTTCTGTAGCTAAGAGACGAGAAAGGCCCCGCCTCTTCTATCCCGGGGCTCCGAATCAGTGTCGAGTGCGCCTGCGCGGTTTCCACAGCAACCAGTATACACAACCGCTCCGTCTGCTGTGGCTATCGATGGCGGCTGCCCCGAGCGCCGAAGCGGTGCCAGTGGACACTTTGGAGGGCCTTCAGCTTCAAGCGATCATCGGCTTCAACGGTACCGGGGGAAAACAGGGAGAGACCGAGATGGCAGCCAGGGAAGGCTCGGTGCTTCCTTGCTGTGGGGAAAGAACCGTCCCATTCTGGCCGCTAGGAGCTCCGCCGTGATCTCTGAAAGCGATTCTCTCAGTGTGTGGTTGCTCGGCGCACAGTAAAGCAAAAGAACTCTGCCCATGCTCACGGGTTCCTTCTTCGGTATTCATATGTCCCACTAGTGGGCTATAATTGTCCAAACTACTTTTCAGGCTCTATCAGAGAAGGATCTAACGGACGTATTAATAGTGTATATTCAACTGCAATCAAATCGGAGTTCTGGTTTAACACGGGACTACGCAGTGCAGGACTGTAAAGTGTACATTGACTGTAGTTCAAAAGAAGCCAAATCTGGGTCCCTCTTTCACTTAAAGACCGTGTGATTATCTTAATACTTGCTATAATCTGATTCTTGGGAAATGAATTGTTAACGTTAATAGCTTGCTTTCAGAGGGGCAAAGAAAAGGCAACATTCAAACCCACTGACAATATTTTTTTAAAAAAACTAATTTATGTAGAACCTTTTGTATGGATCATTTGTAAAGTTTTATGCTTGGAGTGGTAGGCTGATGGGCGGGCATACGTTGCATCTGGGATTTTGAGTTCTTTATAATACTGTAGAAGCCAATTAAGCTTGTTGCCTTTTTGTGCAAGATTCCCTTTGCAACCCTAAACAAAACTTATTATGGTTAAAAACTTGGAAAAAATATTTTTAGGTGTTTCACTTTTGTTAAAGTGAAAATTCAGTTCAGGCAGCATGTAGTGCTCATAGAATCCATGGGGACAGAAGGTTGACTGGTTGATAGGCAAGAATTGGTTTAGGAAGTTTGAATATCCATACTGCATTATTCTGTACAGTCATGCCATTGGGGCTGAAGAAGTGGAATGGAATATCAGCTTTTTCTCAGAACTATTATTGATTTTATAGTAAAAAAATAACATTTTTAAAAAATATAAAACAGCTAAGAACCAAATCTTACTGACTCCCAAAGTTCTGCCTTAAAAATATAAACTCAGCATAGTCTATTCTCTAATGCTTGTATAGAAGATAGCAGAATGGGTTAGAATCAAAATAGCAGAAGATAGAAAGCATTAGCAAGTAGTTGAGGAGGGCTGATCAAAAAATGGAGAGCAGTAAAATATGTTGATGAACTGCATGAACAAATATCTTGCTGCTACTGTGTTGTGAATGAGAAACAACTTTAAGCATCTAAGAATTTTACCTCATTAATGATCAACTACAGCACGCAACTAGACAACCCATGACCCACTGGGTCATCATTTCAGAAATATTTCCTTATCAGATTCCTCAATGCCTTCAACAATGACAGAATTTCTAATGTTGTGCTTTCACTAGAAAAGTTTTTAAAAAAGCAGGGAGATATTCAATCTGCCTTGAAAGTAGCCCATGTTGAACTGTACAGCAGAGTCAAACATCAGCACTTGACCACAAAATATTTTATGACACTTTGTATCACTTTGCATAAAATGTTTTACGATGATTTTTATGTCACAAATGCTTTATAACATTTGCCAAATTTCCATTCCTTGGGAATTATGGGTCCTGGATTTTGGATGCATTCTGTAAGTTAGCCTGTTTGAGGGACCTTGGTAGAAAAGGTTTTGCCCGATGATGCACTGTTTAACCCAGTTGAAGACTACAGGCACAAGAGTTTCTGTAGTATATAGATGTTGGCTGTTTTTTCTCTAGTAACTTAATCATTTTTGACTTTCTTTTATTTTCAGGACATGTTCCTGCTGGTCTCATCTGCCATCCAGATCGAGAGCATCTTATCTACCCACTGGGTTGTACAGTCATTATCCAAAGCATAAACACTCCCGGTCAATATTTTTTACATGGTCACACCAACAATGTCTCCTGTGTCACAGTTTCTGCAAGTGGATCTTACGTGGCTTCTGGTCAAATTACATTTATGGGCTTTAAGGTGGATAGCCTCCTCCCACTTTAAAAATGTATTTGATTTCTAAAGGATGCTGCTATTTAAACAGGAAAGATTGTGATTCTAAAACATGATCTTTCTGATTAACTGTTTAGACTTCAAGTTATGAGTTTAGGATTCACAATATTACAACTACAGGTAGTTCACACTTAACAGTGGTAATTGGAATCAAAATTTCTGTGGCTAAACCATACAATTGTAAAGGGCAGTTGTGTAACCATGCTGCTTAGCAATAGAAATTCTGGCACTTTCAGTTGTCATAGTTAAGTGAATCACTGCTGGTTGTTAAGCAAGGGCATCATGTTCTTACCATTTGCATCCTCCGGCTGGCCTCCCCATTGACTTTGCTTGTAGGAAGACAGCAAAGATCACAAATGACAATCATGAGAGTGGATATGCTGCAACCAGCATAAGCACAAGGACATGTTACAGTTAATGTGACAACTATGGTTGTTCTTGATTCAGCTACAATTCATGCCTTGGGTTGATAATTACTACAGGTAGTCCTTGATTGACAACCATTTATTTAGCAACTCTTTGAAGTTACAGTGACTGATGATTGGTCCTCACACTTTTGACCATCGCAGCATCCCCACAGTCACATGATCAAAATTAATATGCTTGGCAACTGTTTATCACCATTTGTGGCCTTCCTACACAACTTCCAGCAAGCAAAGTCAGTGGAGGAAGCTGGATTCCTTTAACAACTGCATAATTCATTAAACAACTGCAGTAATTTGCTGCAATTTAGCATAAAATTGGGTGTGACTTACTTCATAACCACTTTGCTTAGCAATGGAAATTCTGGTACCAGTTGTGGTTGTAAGAGGACTACTTGTGTTAGATTATTATAATACGCACCATAGACGGCTATTCTTGAAGAATGTCGAAAAGGACCAATGGTGCAAAATTGGCATCCAGGCTGCTAATCAGTACACAGCACCTGAATCATGTTATAGCCATGTAGAAAGAAATTGCGGTCTTCATCACTTACTTTCTGGACCCAGTTCAAGGTATTGCTTTTACTTCTAAAACTTGAACCAGCTTAGGAAATGACCGACAGAGGAACAGCTTTTCTTGTTATGAACCTATTAAGCAATGAATTTGACAGCAGAAGTTTCTTAAAAATGCCCACATTTTCTGAAACCTGCAAGAATGGGTCTTTTTCTGTATAGCTAACCTAATTCTGGAACCCCTTCTTGAGCAGTTGAATTTGACCCTCTGCTCTCCCACCTCCAAGTTAGAAAAGGAGGTGAGAGAAATGACTACCTTCTCAACAATGCTGTTTATGGATCTGTTAGATAGAAAGGCAGGTTCAATTCAATGCTAATTTCTGAATTGCTTCATAGCATAGTGTTGATATGACTTTGGGCAAATCATTTAGGAGATTTTGATTTAGAAGCCAATAATGCTTTGTCATTTTTGTGTGCCCATCTGAATAGAAGAATAGTAGCTCTGTAGTATTTAATGGTGTGGGTGGATCACCTCAGGCCCTTCTACTGCCTTGTATTAGTACATTATTTTTGAGGTTGCTATTTGTCTCAGAAATGGGATGTGCTTTGGTAAGTTATACTTCCATTTGAGTTTTTCTGTCTCAATAAAGCTGCAGCTGTTCCAGAGGCTGCCCATAATGACATATGGGAAGAAAAATAGGTTTTTGGCCTTTAAAATTGGAGTTTAGGAACCAAATAGCTTTTCTGTAACATGTTTTTTTCCCCAAGTGATTCTGTTAGACTGAAATTTATCTTTTTACCCCAGGCTGATATCATTTTATGGGACTACAAGAAAAAAGAGATGTTGTCTCGGCTATTACTTCACAAGGGTAAAATTGAAAACCTGGCATTTTCTCCAAATGATCTTTACTTGGTTTCACTGGGCGGTCAAGATGATGGGAGGTAAGACTCCTTTAAAAGTATGTCTCCCTCTCTTTTCCTGTTCTTTCTGAAATTCAGGAGTCAGATGCAGAAAAGACCACTGCCCTGTCTTGAATCAAAGGAAAGACCAACTTATATTTCCCCCTCTCACTCTAATGAGTCCCTTGCTCTGGGTTTCACCCCTCAAATTTTGTTGGGGATAATACTAACATCTTTTCCAAGTCATGTCTTTTTTCTTAAGATCAATGTTGCAGAGTTATGCAAAACATTTTATTTCTTGCTCAAATTCCAAAACGTTCAGGAAAAAAGTACCTTCCGTTCACATACTTTTGCAATCTGTGGGTATTTACAACCATCATAGCATCCCACAGTCATGCAGTCACCATTTGTGAGCTTCACAACCGTCAACAAGCAGAATTAATGAAGAATGTGGAAATGAATTTGCAAGTTTGGTCATGTGATATCGCACTTAACAACAGAAATGAAAGTGACCCTGTAAATCTGGCACAGTTGCGTGATTTTTTTACTTAGTGACTGAAAATTTAGTAACAGTTGCTGGTCCTGATGGTGCTTGGTAAGCTAAGACTACCTTTAATACTAAAAGAACCATTACCAAATCTGATCAGTTGCTGGCAAAAGGCATCAATAGACTAGATTTTTTAAAGTATGCTTCACTTTACAGAATGATACAGCAAGTCTGAAGTGTGAAGTCATTGATTTAGGAACAGTGGGATGGAGAAGTCTGCACTGTTCTCAACAGATACATATTTTTAATTATTTTTTGCCTGCAATTTGGCCTCTTTAGCCTTTGAGAAACATAATAGATTGTTCTCTGCATATCCCTTACTTCATTTTGCATAGTCTCCATTCCCCCATTAAATTTGTGAGGTATGAGGAAAATGTGTGAATTTGTGAGAGAAAGAGGAAATGAGAATAGCATTCATTCATTATTTATTTATTTGATTTATATGCCGCTGAAATCCGGAGAGTCTCGGCGGCTAACAAAAAACAACCCTTAAAAACATTAATTAAAGCATTAAAAATTTAAATAAACTAAAACTTTAAAATCAAAATTCACAAGGATTTCACACAAATATAATTGTCCAAGTAAGGCTTACCTAGCTGAATGCAGTTTACCAGTTATATTTTGTACTGTACAAGCTGATCCATAATACACTTACCTGGAGTTAGAAAATGAGTATGGTTAAATGTCTGGCAATCCACAAGATTGTTAGAACTGTGTTTGACTTTGTGGGTCCTAAATTGTATGGACTTGATAGATTAATTTTGAATGCCAGGCTTATTACCAAGAACAAAGTTTCTGTATATGAGATGCACTTTTTGAAACAAAAAGCAAATCAGATTGCATATTGCATTCTGTTATTTTGAATATAGTCAAGTGAGATCATGAAAATGTATGTCCTGTTTTGGCTTCAATTTTATAATGGAAAACACATTCTTTTTTTAGCAGTGTACTTACTCAAAAACATGGATCAGTTTTCAATAGTCTCCATTTTTTGGCTGGCATGTTTAATCTTTGAGGTGGGTTATAAATTTTATGAATAACATATTGTATTGCTGCATGACATGCCAAAGAACAGTGCAGATGAGATTTATTTGCATCCAGTAATTTTATAAGAACAAGATTTAAGTTGGGCAAAATGCTGCATTGTATTTCAGTGTACAAATGTCAGTTACTTTAAATCAACTATATGCCTTTCATTTCAACCAATCAGTTCAGCCAAATATTGGATGTGTTCTCACAAAGCACTATCCTTGTCATTAAGCATAGATGAGAGACATTTACTTGGGGCACTCTGCTGATGATCATATAAACCTTTGCTTGCTGTCTTCACTGGTTTGTAGTCCTCAACTTCTGCTTGCTGGGAACAGATATCCCAGCTGCCTTTGCTGTGGCAGATGGAAGCAATGTGAAATTGTAATTAGTTCCTCTTTTACAAAGGACTTAATTGCATTGGGAACCAATCTGTATTGGATGAAAGAGACCTAATTTTTTCCCGTGTCTCAACTATTTGAAAAGTGAAACGAGAAGCCATGTGACAGAAGATGATCAAAGGAAATCCATGTCCCAGCAATTCTGTTTGACGGTCTCTGTTTCTTGGGGAAGATTTTTTTGACCATCTCACATAAATTGGGAATTTATTGTGCATCCAATATTCATGTGATATGATAAGTTACTAATTGATTCTTGAAACCCACTGCAAACATAATTTTATTTATGAAGTTAAACTGTTCACCTTTCTTAAGTCTTAATTAAGCACATTATGGCTCACTATGTTATATAAATACACCCATTAGATTTGTGTTAAATGAATGAGCAATCAAAGAACCATCATCATTTCTACTCCCTTCTTTCCTTCCATTCAGTCAGTTTTCTTGTCTCTCATCTAGGAGGTGAGACAGTTCATTTGAACAGGAAAACTATTGTTCATAAAAGCAGGATCGGAACATGAGTTGAAATAAAACCCCAAAGAGTGCTCCTCCAGCTCCTTAATGTTTGTTTGCATAGCAATTAAACCATGTACAGCTACATCCCTGTTCATATTTATTTGAGATAAATTTTCCTTGAAGCACAATGATGTCAAGTTCAAAATAATTATTTACTGAAGTCAAATACATCTTTTGCTCTTTTGACAGCATTGTGGTATGGAGCGTTCACAAAAAAGAAGCCATCTGTGGTAGTCCTGCTTCTGCTCGTAGTGCTGGGAACCCAACCACACTGGTATATTCCAACTACAAGGATGAGATGTTCATCAGTGCGGGAAAGTATGGCTTTGTTTTTGAGGAAAGGCCATTGAATTAAGTTCTTTAAAAAACATACTGTTCATATTGACTGCATTGTCCCAACATTTCATAATGGCAAACATATTGAAACAAATACATGCATGCTTTACCTTAAGAGTTCTAGAATGTTTATGTGGAAATGTCTGCAAAACAAAAACCATTATAAAATTGCTGTGCTCCATGGTACTTTATTATTGAAAGAAGTCTGGAAATGGTGTTTTCTTTTATCTCCACTAGTATGCAAGCATCAGCTTTACTAAAGAATGAGACCTTTGTTTTCCTGGGGTTTGCTGTATCTGAATGATTACCTAGTTTTATACAATTAACTGAAAGAAGCTTCCATCAAAAATATTGTAGCTTGATAGTGTTCAGTACAGTTACTCCTCATATAATAATGCCTTATACAGTGACTGCAGTTATTATGGTGATGAAAAAATAATTTTGTGACCAATCCTTGCAAGTCTGTAAAATGAAAGAAAGCTAAAGTAAAATCATAAGCACATGATGAAACCCACTCTTAGATAACAAGAATAGAATCAGTAAGTGTTTAGGCCCCCAACACAGTATTTTGACAAATAGCAAGTTGTCAGCTACTTTTCCAAAGTTAGCAAAACTGATTTTGGTAGGCCAGAAGACTCACAGTAAATGCACTTTTAAGTACTATGCCAAAGTGTTTTGTGTGATATAAATTTGTCTGGAATTAATAATGAAGTACATGCTTTGGCTTCAGTGGAACTATTCGAGAATGGGAATTGGATTTACCCAACAGAAAAATTTGGCCAACTGAATGTCAAACAGGACAGCTGAAAAGAATAATTACTTGCACCATGGTAAGATATCTGCTGATCTTTGATTTACTGTATGTGTAGAAGTCAGGTAAGGAAAAAAGAACAGTTTATAGAAGTTCTACTTAGTCTGGGAAAGGTGCATTTTCAAACATTCTGATTCAATAGGATGAGACATGTGCAAACCTATATGCTGTCACTTCCCTTTTAGACACAACTCAGATCTTTAGAGGGAGGTCCCATCACTAACTGTAGCACCTATGGGAACTAAGGAAAGCAACAGACTCTGAATTACATTTTGAAATGATTATTCTGAAATAGAATATTCCAGGGAATCTGAAGAGTCAATGGATTTGAGATATCTTAGGAGGACATTTAATTCCACATTTCTATTCTCAACAATCTTTCCAGGAACAGAGAAACAAATGATCTACTAATGCCCAAACTTGAAGATAAAGCATGTATTTAGCCACATGAAACTTTTCATTGCTGAATCCTCATCAGGAGGAAGAATCATGCTCTGAAGTCTCTTCTAGATCTGAATCCTATCTGTAGTGCATGAATTAGGAAGCAAGGCATAAAGTTTTCATTTTTGCCTCACTGTTGTAAAAATATTTCATTATGCCCAATTCCTGGTCCTGATTTTGACTTGCTTCAGCGACCATAAAGGGCCTGAAATCCTTTTTGTTTGCTGAATGGATCTCCATCCTTCTCTAAATAGTCAATCTAAGCCACCCATGCCTTTCTTTTTTTTGTTCTGCCTGTGTAAAGATAATAATATATTTAAAACATTTATATAGCCACTCATCCTATAACCAACACTGGGCAGCTCCCATAATCATAAGAAGACACTATCTCTGGGTCTTGTTGTTTTTTGAAATTACAGAAGAGTATATGGAAGTCTTTAAATAATGGTGCTTACTTGAGAAATATTTGTGAAAGCAAAGAAATGTGTGTGTTTCAAGATCTTTTAAAAGCTCAGACTACTTCAATCTGCACAGCTATTACTGTATTTTATTTAGTGTTGCAACTGCTTTTATTGCTGAGCTTATTAAAAATTACTAAAACTAAAAAATTCAATGTTTTTTTTAAAGTGGATCCCTAATACTTTTGAGAACCATCACTGGCAGTGAGATGCTTGTGGGAATAGTGCCTAAGAGACCTTGAAATTAATTAAATTTTATTTAGAAAAAACATTCAAGACCATAATTTTGTGAATTCATCAAATTTTATGAGGGTTTGGCTTTCCTGTCTGAAATCTTGGGATTTCAAGCAAGAATGAAATGCTCAAGATTCAAGATAGCTTCAGCAATCTTGTGAGATTTTGGCCATTCCTGTTTCAGCCTACAATCATATCCAGAACACCTTTATTTTAAATAAATGACTACTTTTTGTAAAATGATGCTTAAGAAATTTGCAAAAATCATCAATAAAAAGGTTTTTGGAAGGTGAGGAATACAGTACATTAGTAGATAAGCGATAATACAATGACAATAGACAGATAACATCAAATAGTTTAAAATATAGGTTTCTATATTCTTTTATATGAGATGACAGTATTTATTCTTGTAAGTCAAGTATAAATCTGGCAGTGAATTTACAATATAGAAGATCAAAACTATTAACTCACCCCAGTGCAAAGCATGGTTTCTAATCCATTTCCTCACTGTTTCCCAGATGACAGATGATGATAGTTACTTCTATGTTGGCACCTCCACTGGCGATATCCTCAAAATCAATACAAAAAGCAAACTGATGAGTAATTTTGGTCCAGTAAAGGATAAATACAGCTTGGTAAGTGGTTGCTGTGTTCCATCACTTGCTTTGAGAGAGCAAAGGCAAGCAAACAATATTGTAAGTATTGTAAGTGAAATAGTACTGTAGCTAAATTTCAACTGGGATCAGGGAACTGGAAAGGCTTTTTAAATTCTATCTGTCTAGCTACCAGCAAAGCTTATGACTTTTTTATGAGCAATTTTTACTTGGTAACAGAGTGAGCTGCTCTCTCGTGTACTTGCTTTCTTAACTATCGATTGGAACCTCAGTTTGTTTTTTCTTTCCTTCTTGACTGCTTGCGGTGATATAAGGACATTCTTATGAACACAGAGATGTTTGGACAAGTCTCCTTCAATCATAGTGTTCCACAATAAAACGGAAATAGTACAAATTGGGGAGATCAGAGGGTTACCTTCAGCCTACAGAGACTACTTGCCTATCTAATTTCTTACTGTCAGTTTTAACTGTCAGCAGTTTTCTGACGATTTTGAGAATGAGTGTAATGTAGTGATAAAAATGTTTAGCTAGGAGACTAATGCTCTGGTCTATCTCATCCAAAGAAGCTAAATGGGTAAATTTGGGCCGTTCACACACCCTCACCCTAATATACCTCAAAGGGCAGTTGTGGGGAAAACATGGATGGAGGGAGTGGTTTGTATGCTGTCTTGAGGTTTTGCATGAAAGGTGAGATATAAATCTAATAAAATTTTGCCCAAAAGCTGTTAACATTGTTATTCTTTCTTCTTTTAATTGGAAGTGACAGGGACCCAAGCTGAGATTTTTAGACGCAAAAGAATTGCCACTAAAATGATAATGCAGAATTCTTGTAGTGATTTATAACAGGGGGTCCATAAAGTATTGTTCTCATTAACATATATGAATATATGATTTAAAAAGCAGCAGGTCTTTTGGCATTTTTCATATTGGTCATGGAGACATTGTATCAGCTGACATTTCAGAGGATTGCTTGTGAAATTACTGTCAGTTCTGAATCTTGGTTTCCTTACAAGCATTTATTGAGCTGGCCAGGAATTCAGAAACTGCATTTACTGGCATTTGCCTCTAATTGTTGCAAATTAATGTGCCTCTGCTGGCTGCAATCCCACTGGGTAGTCTCTCCCCATTGTTGGTAAAACTTATTTATTTTTTTGTTTATTTACTCAGTTTGTACCACTACTACAATCTAATCAAAACCATGCTAATTCATACCAAAGTAAAAACATAATCAGTAACAATATGTATCTAAAACATCCGTGGAAATGCAGTAAAATTGAAACTAAGCCACTCATAAAAACGATATTACAGAATAAAATATGGACTTAACATAACTTGTCATGAACTGAAAACACAATGTGAGATTTCAGTGAGACACATTTTGAAAATTTGACATAAAAGATTCATGAGTAGGTTATTTTGAATTCTTTTTTAGATTTTAAAGAAAATTGCAAAGGCCAGTCAGGATGGGGAAAGGAAAACATACCAGTGTCAATAATATGTGATCTTTCTGTCATTATTGTAATAAAAATCCATATATTTTTCATAGGACAAATAATATTATTTTGAAGTGGAGATGTATGGAGTTCAGGTTGGAAAAATAATACTGGAGACAGAATTAACTCCTTCTTAATTCTCACATATGGCTGTTCTTCTTAGAAACAATATGGGAAATCCTGTCACAGTTTTGACCCATATCTAATTAGTTCATACTTCAGTTTGCTCATACTTCAGTTTGCTGGCTTTAACAATTCTGTTGATTTTGTTGAATAGGAATATCTTTTAGTGGTAATACATTTTTATTTTTGATAATCACCGCAGTCCCATTTTTTGCTTTTGGATATATTTTATCCAACTTCTGGATTCTAGTCCTGATTCTAAAAGGCATTTTTATAAATTATTTCTTCCTTTTATTTTCCTAATGTCATAAATATCCTCTTAAACATTCTCCCATTTGCATTTTGCATTCTGTCCTGTCAGGCTCTTTCAGCTGAAAGCTAGCTTTTTAAACAAAACCTATCCTGAATTATCTAAGCCTTACCTGACTTGACATTTCACTCACTGCTATATATGATATGCTGCCCTTAGATTATAAATGTAGTGATAACCACACAATCCCTTTTCAACAATTCAGAGAGAAAAATAAAATCTTCTGTTGGATATACTGTGGTTCCCTTCACATTTTAGCTAAAATAAACCTTAAAGGATCAAGATGGGGATCAGTGCCCTTGGAGGTCTTATTATGTGTTAAGAGAGAAAGATAAGAAAGATTCACTGGAACAATTCAAATGATCAAATACAGATAATTCTGTTTGAATACATAAGCTATCTTATTTCCATATACATCCCACAGAAGAAAATATGATAACTTGTAGAGAGAGGATTTTCACATCTTAATGGGGATAATGCTGTTCACCAGCAGGTCCAGTTTTTTGTTGTTCAGTCGTGCAGTCATGTCCGACTCTTCGCGACCCCATGGACTGCATTACGCCAGGCCCCCCTGTCTTGCACTGCCTCCCGGA